>JABWTJ010000630.1:400000-423632 GCA_016801875.1 Solanum sitiens
CATATTTGTCATGTAATGCTTAAATAAAAAGAGAGGGAGCCATAGTTCGAAATTTTGAAGGCAATAATGTGTTTGCTAAGAAGACTTTAATACTAGTGACAGTTTAACAGTAAGGTAAATGGCTGGTGTGCCTATGATGTTTGTTGGTATTAAGAGTTTTAGCTTCAATAGATTACCGTGAACAATATGTGGGGTTTGATGAATTGAGTATTTGTAATATTGTAATGGGGATCAAACTTGTTGATTGTGAGTGAATAAAAATCGAAAGATGTAGTCAACTGATCTAATTCTAATGACAAAAATTCTCTTTAATGAATAAATGTAAATATAAGTTTCATTTTAAATTTTTGTATAAATTAAACTAAGAACATGTGCAATGACATAAAGTCTTTTGCCCAACTTTTTTACATACTCCTCCACGCTCACATGAACCAATGCAATATTTCCAACATTTGCCATCGTTTTCTGGATCATCATCTTTCCCTGCTATACATGGACTTATATCTTGGTGATCCATACAACACTTTTCAGCCGCGTCGATTATGTTATTGCAACCTACAAATGGAGACGTATTCAGAATTTTAAGATGATAGATGCACAATTATGAAAAGATGGATCTAAGATAAAAATTTAATCGATTTGACTTTTAAATTTTTATCATGGTAATTGAAATTTTAAAATAATAGATACAAAATTAAAATGCCAAAATATATGAGAATTGAAAATGATTTGAGATAACATAAAATAATTAATTAATGTAGGTTTAAAGTACCTATAAAAAGTATAAGGAGCGTAAAAAGAAGAACTGAAACACTCTTGATGGCCATGATTATATTAGTAGAAATATTTGAGAGTTAATGTGTATATTTGTTGTGATAAGTGAGATGGTGATGGTGTTATTTATATAGTGAGAAATAGTTAAGGATCTTTGACTTTAATATTAAAAAAAAATTATACTTAATTAAAAAATTTCCATCTATTACTTAGCTTAAAATGGAATAATGTTTAGTATCTTTCCATTTAAAGAAAAAAGGTAAGGAGTTGATAATTATTTAAGGAAAAATAAAATAAAAATGATTATCTCATAATGAAATATCCATATTGGTCCTAGCAATTGGAGATTGTGATGATAATGATAATTCAATATAAAAGCATACACAAAATTATGTGGACTTATATATATGTCATTGACTAAACAATAAAGTATATCATGTTTATATATATATATATATATATATATATATATATATATTTATATATATATATATATATATATATATAAACATTAACCTGCGGTACAATACACTAATATATATGAGCTTAAAAGATCGGTATTAGAATTAAAAATAGGGATAATTGTATAGAATGACAAATTAATAATATAAAATAAATAGAGTAGCTACCGTTTGATTTATTTGTGTTCCATAGCAAACTATTTGTCATTCCATCTCTTCCCATATTCTCGCTTGCTACTCTCTCTTGCTTCTCTCGCTTTATACAATAAAATTATATAAATTGTGTTTCTAATTATATAAAGCAAGAGAAAATTGTATATACACATGCAAATTCATATATTTTTTTCCTATACACTTATAATTATACAATTAAAGTAATTCCCTGCCAAAGTCTCTTTTGTCTTTCTCTCTTTCTCGTTTTATACAAATTCAAATTGTATATAATTTCTCTCTTTCTCGCTTTATACAATTCGATTCAATTGTATCTTCCCTGCCCAAGTCTCTTTTGCCTTTCTCTCTTTCTCATTTTATACAAATTCAAATTGTATATAATCGTCCTCTACACTTATTATTATACAATTCGTTTTATATGCTTCATTTTATACAATTCTCTGTTCAACTCTCTTTCTCTTTCTCGTTTTATACACTTCGTTTTATACAATTCGCTTCAATTGTATATGTATAGCGAATTATACATATATATGTTTGCTATGGAGCACAATTATGCAAACTTTGTTATAACATACAAATACGAATTTTATGTTTGCTATATGTGAAATTTGCCCTTAAAAATATGAACTATAATTTTATAAATAATCCTTCATTTAAACATATAAAATTCAATGTATATCATTATTCTAAAATATTTCTTTTAGACTTAAGTCATATGCAATACCTTAAAAATGTTCGCATATTTTATTTAAACGCCTCAACCTATTTTTGTGCCTATTTGAACACTCTATTTGTTCAAAAGCCATTCCAATTAGACAAAAAATATTGGCATGTCAAAAATGTGTACTGCACGATCTCTTTAGGCACATAAAAACTATTGAAAATGGTATTTTCTACTACAAGAATGGCTATGGAAATAGGTCTCGAAGAAGAAGACGCGGCGTGGGAGGGTTATTCAAAACAATAGATTTTTATTTTCCTAAAATTTATTTTGGATTATTTAGATAGATTTTTTAAAAGAAGTTGGATCTAATGTCACGTGTCATCATTTTTTGGTATGTTTTTAATGTGCAAGAGTTTGAAATACACATATTTTTTCAACTGTTTGTGATTTTGTGTCAAATAGGTATAAATTTTTCAAGATTTAAGTGATCAATAGGTACGACTAAGTGAAATATTCAGACAACTTTAAGAGATTAAGCCCCTCATTACTACTTCTCAAGATGAACTCATGCGAATATGTTGAATCACTCTATCTACATGATGACATCATTGATTTTATATATTGATCTTTTCAAATTCATAAATTAAGGTTTTATAATGATCGGATTCCGTCGTTATATAAAAGTCAACGGAGAAAAAAATTGGGCCGAAAAACTTTCTTGTAGTAACTTGGAATTTTTCAACCTAGTTTAAATTTGGACGAAATCGCAATCTGTGAGGTGTAGGGAAATATATTAGCAATTAGGTGATCTTATTATGAATTTGATCACATGAGTAGATAGATAAATTTTAAAAGATATTTTTGAAACTAAATTTTAAAAGCCTCTCCCCGTTGCAGACCCACTATCAAATATTTATTTTCATTCTACTCATGTTTAGCTATCTAAAATCATTCTTAAACATCATGAGATCTTTCCAATCACAAATCACAATCCTTGAATCCAAATTCAATTCAAGAACCAGTTAAGATTCAAGTCAAGAAGTTAAGAGCTAAGTCAAGTCTAAAAGTTAAGAAGTAAGTAAAAAGAAAATCATAAAGTTTTCCAAAAGTCACAAATATATTTTTAACTTCGTTTTAAGAGTTAAGTTTCAAATTAAGCAAAGAGAGAAAATTAGAGTTCAAGAAAGCCTATGAGTTCAATTAAGAGTCCTTAGAGATCAACTATTGATTTTAACTAAGTTTTGAGGAAGTAAGTAAGAGAATGAGAAGAGTTGTATACATGAAGTTCCATGTAGTTATGTATACCTTCGAGTAGAGTCGTTCATGCCCATAAATTTCGCATGAACTCCATAAAGTTGAATATCATGGAGAGGAGTAGTATTTTCAAGTTTTAAGTCTTGAGTATTGAGTTTCTAATACTCTTTGAGATTATATTTCTAATCATGGGACTATTTTATGTTACCCATAATTCTGTATTAACCCTATAAGTCGAACTGTCTTGAGATGAGAAGTATCTTTAAGTCCTTGAGTTGAAAAGTTCATGCTCATAATTCCACATGAATCATCTGAGTTAAGAATTCTTGAAATAAGTAGTATCATTGAAGTTCTTGTGTTCCAAGTATTGAGTTTTATCTATGGTTATTGAAATCCTTGCATTAGGTTATTCACGTCCATAATTCGGCATGAACTATATTTTAAGAAGTATTTTACAAATATTTTAACTTTGTTTTAAAACTTAAGCTTTGAAGTTGGTTGAGTAAAGAGTAAGAGTAAAGTTCATTTGTTTTAAAATGATATATGGGAACTAAGCATTACCAAGAGTAAATGTTTTCACATTAAGATGAGAGGAACTGAGATTTCCAAACAAGTTTTGAGCAAGAAAGGGAACATCGTTTCCAAGAGAGCTTTTAAGCTAAGTTTTTGAGTAATTATCTCAAAACAAAGAAAGAGTTTTGTTTTTACAAACACATGAGCTAAATATATTTTGGGAGTAGTATTGAGCACCGATAAGGGGATGTGAGTTCATATTAACTCAAGTCTCCATAAATCATGTAGTCATCATGGGTAGAAAAAGAGTCATACTTTTTAGATGATTCCTTAGTGTTTTTTACCATAGATAGTGGATCCACTTTGTATTTCAGGTTCTATATTGATCGCAAGGTATAAGACGGTCCATGGCAGCGTGAGGTAAAATGGTGTATCATCACTTAGGATCATAGTGGTGGTTATCGGTTAGAAAATCTCCCAAAGAAATTATATTACTTTATTATATAAGTAAAGTTGAGTTTGTTATTGCATTTTCTTTAATGAACTAAGTTGTTTTTACTGTTTTATAAAGCTTTATATATATTGCATGCGTATTCTTGCTTTATATTGAGTTGAGTATCCAAAGTTGAGTACCTAGAGTCGAGTATCATATCCTTGAGTTGAGTATATAATCTCTAAGTTGTGTATCTTATCCTTGAGTATTTAAAAAAGTTGAGTAGTTTTGAGTATTCCTTGAGTTGAGTAAGTTTCAAAAGAGGTAAGTATGTTTCAATTTTTATCAACTTCAACCTAATGTACCCCTTATATGCTCGTACATTCCACGTACTGAGCCATTGGATTGCATCTTTTGATGATGCAGACACAGGTATTCAGGATCATCAACAGGAGCTTTGTTGATACATCCGAGAGTTCAAGTTAGTAATGGTGATCCTCCTTGTTTCCGAAGGATTTCATTTACTTTTCAGTTTAGTCAGGATGTCGTGGGTCTTGTCCCGACTTCCATCTTTGTCATTTAGAGGCTTCATAGATAGTCAGTATTGTTGAGAAGTCTATATCATTTATTTTATTAAATGTTTTAAAGACTTAAGTTGCCTATTTTATGGCGAGTTGAATATATTATTTTTATTCAGAGTTATTCATTTGAGTTAAAGTTTTGTATTTCAATTTCATTAACTTTTATTCAATTTTAAATTTTTGCAAGGTTAAGTTAGTCTTCAGCTTGTAGTCAGGCAGGATGAGGGTTCGCTTGGAGACCAGCAATGGTTCTTGAGTGTTGGACACGTCTGGGGTGTAGACTCGAGTCGTGATAATACCTAATGTAAATAAGTATGAAAGAAAAAACATATGCGATTAATCACTCATGTTGTATAATTGTGATTATATACATTGTGATTGTGATTGTGGATTGGGTGTTGCGTTCCAACACACTAACTTGAATCGATTGTCACGTTTCGACATAAACATTGAATCGAGTACCAAATTTTGGTATGCCAATTAATAGTTTAATTTGGGTTCCATGGTAGGACCAATGACGTAGCTCGTAATGATAAATGCTAATTAAATTATTTTCATCCATTACTAGCTTAAAAGGGAATAATGTTTATTAGCTTTCCATCTAAAGAAATAATACTTCATTTAAACCTATCAAATTCCATGTATGTCATTATTTTAAAACACTTCTTTTCGGCTTAAGTCATATGCAATACCTTAAAGCTGTCTGCATATTTTATTTAAAAAGCTCAACCTACCATCGTGTCTATTAAACACTTTATTTGTTCGAAAGTCATTCTTATAAGATTCAAATACTGACATGTCAAAAAACTTGTGTTACACTCTCTTTGGACAAGAAAGCTATTGAAAATAATATTTTCTATCGCAAGAATGGCTATGAAAATAGGTCTCGAAGAAGAAGACACGGTGTTGGAGGTTAATTCAAAACAATAGAGTTTTATTTTCTTAAAATTCAGATTATTTGAATAGAGTTTTTTAAAAGGTTAGATCCAATGTCATGTGTCATCAATTATTTGTATGTTTATATTTACAGGTGTTTGAAATACCCGCTTATTTATTTTTCAATTGATTGCGATTTTGTGTCAAAAGGTATATAATTGTTAAGATTTATGTGTTTAATAGGTACTAGGTTAAATTGAGATATCTAAATAAACTATGCAGACAATTTTAAGGGAGCGCCTATAATTAAGCCCCTCATTATTAGTACTTCTCAATATAAACTCAAGCTAATGTGTTGAATGACTCTATCTACATGATAACATCATTGATTGTGTATATTGATTTTTTTTTTCAAATTCATATATTGAAGTTTGAATACATTTCTTGTAAAATAATGCGACAATGCTATATGAATTATAATTATTTTCATATTTATCAAACTTTCTCAAATTTGTATTTATTTGAATCGACAGATCATAATTATTTTGATAAATATCTATGGTGCAACATTACTTATGTTGTAATTCTGTCATTAATTTTTATTTACGTAACAATAAAGAAAGTTTAGTAAAATATAGGACATTATTTTCTTAAGTAACAATAAGGTTTTTGGACCAGACTATAACTAAGAACATTTTTATTTATTAAACGTAGTTTAAGTGAATTTTTTAACGTTTTTCCAGTTAATAAATTAATATCTACAAGGTGATCACATGCCTGCTTGTTATCAATTTGTAATATGACATATGTGAGGTTATCAACTCAATTTATAATATTAAAAGCAGAGTTTTCAGAATATTCAATTAAGAGAATTCTTTTAGATAATGTCAGTGAGTTTACATCTCAGCCTTTTAATGATTAAACTTACATGAATACACTATAATAAAAAAAATATTTATCATTTATAGCAATAATATTTCTTTTTCACTTAATCATTTTTAATTCATTTATAATACAAGTTTAATTCATATTATAAATAATAATTTTTTGTTCACATATAATATAAATTTTAATGATAGATAATTCATTTATCACACATTTTAATACACTTATAATACAATGTGTCAAATTTTTACCAAACAAATATAATATATTTTAAAAAATAAGTATTATTCATATATAATTCATATTTATTGCATATATAATTCACTTTTAATACATATTGCAGATTTAACATAGTATTGCTATAAATGGTAATAAATGAAAAGTATTGCTAAAATCAGTAATTATTTATTAAAATGTACCAATTCATATAATTTTTCCCAACAAAATTATGTTGACTTATATATGTTGTTGACTAAATAATAAGGTATACCATGTTTATATATATATATATATATATATATATATATATATATATATATATATATATATATATCTTTGACTTTTTTTTCCTTTCCTTCATAAAAAAAAGGTAAGGAACTTGAGAATTATTTAATGAAATATTAAAACAAATTGATTATCTCATAATGAAATTTCCATATTGGTCCTAGCAATTGAAGATTGTGATGATAAGGACAATTCAAATCTTACTCAATTATTATGAAAGTATACATAAAATTATGTTGACTTATATGTGTCGTTGACTAGATGATATATATATATATATATATATAAAGTCTATAACATCATTTTTATTTTAAAATCAATTGATCTTTTCATTTTTAATTAAAAGATATTAAATTTAAAAGGGTAAAAATATTTTTAAAAAGTAAAATAACATAGTGTGTGAAATCATTTTGGATTATTTAAATAGAGCTTTATAAAAAGCTGGATCCAATATCATTTGTCATCATTTTTTGGTATGTTTGTTATTTACAAGTGTATGAAATTTTCACATATATATTTTTCAAACTAATTGTGATTTTATGTCAAATAGATATAAATTTATTAAGATTTATGTGTACAAAATTAAATTAAACTGTTTAAGTAAAATATGCGGACAATTTTAAGAGCGCCAATGTTAAGCCCCTCATTAGTACTTCTCAAGATGAACTCAAGCTAATGTATTGAATGACTCTATCTACATGATAACATCATTGAGTGTGTATATTGATCTGTTTCAAATTATTCATACATTAAAGTTTGGATACTTTTCTTGTAAAATAATGACACGAAGTTATATGAATTATAATTATTTCCATATTTATCAAACTTATCAATTTTTAATTATTTGAATCAGCAAGATCATAATTATTTTGATAAATATCTATGGTGCAATATTACTTATGTTGTAATCCCGTCGTTAATTTCATTTAGATAATAGAGTAATAAAAGACGATCAGTAAACAAACAAACAAATTAAAACGGAGAAAGAAATATCAACATCAATATCAATGTTCAAAACCCAATGGCAGAAACCATAATATAAATTGAACAAAGCACACTTCCATTTTAATATTGAACAATGAAAAGACCAGAGGCAACTGGTGTACTTAATCCAAAGACTATTTTTTTAACCTCAGACAGAAATGTGTCTAGTTCAATATTACAAACAGTTCAAAACACCAAAAACAAACTAACAAAACTGTTGCTTAGTGAGAGATGAGTTTTAGTTCATCCTCCTGATGAGCTCATTGATGAAATTCTCGCGATTTCCAGCATCACCGCCTTCAACATAGTGGTTTCTCTTCTTTTTTAGTCCACCAAGAGGTGCCTTGAGTTGGAAAGGCCATAGGAAGTTGTTAGCCTCCTTGAAGTGTGGTCCAACAGTGATGATCTCATGGACGAGATCTTCAACGCAAATAATTCCATGTTTGCCCAACACCTACAACATGGGAACATTGTGATGAAAAAGCTGTAGAGATTAGGGTATCCTTTCGTTTGAAGCTTAGGGGATTCTTGAATTTACAAACAACCAAGTTCTTCTCCGAATCAATTCTATATGTCATGTATTATATTATATGTTATAGCCAAAAAAATATCCAGATGAATGATGTTGAAGAGAGGTTTGTTGAGGACACTATGAATTAATTTCAAATATACTATGCACCAACCTGCTCAACAACAGCATTGTCGGTCAAAGCAATTCTCTGCTTGTCTACCTTTCCATAACCTCGTTTGTAAATCAATTCCTTAATACTTTTTAAGTTGGGATAGCTGGGAAAATTAAAGAGATTCATCAATCAATAACAGATAGGGGAACTGCATTAATCAAAATTAACTTCTGAAGGACACAACGCATTAGAGAACAAATAGAACGATACCCGTATGTAACATATGGCTCAACCCTATGCAGCATGTTCACGGTGGCCTTGTTAACTTTCAAGAAGACACCGTTGAAGATCTGTCATATAGCAAAGAGTCATCTCATTAGACAGACAAAAATGAGCTGGGTAAATACTAAAACAAGAACAATAAGAGAGACTTACGTAAAGAAAAACCAAATAAATATCCATGTACAAAAGTTTAAAAGCAATTCAATATCAAGTTTTCACATCTTCAGAAAAGATCTAAGGAAACAGTAACCGGCTATCTAAAACAAGCAGAACTGTAATGAGAGGACAGAAATTGGTATGTCCATTCGCAACACAACTTAAACTTGGTAACAACTCACTAGCATAAAATCATGAAGTAACTACAAAAAGTAAAAGATGTACAAAGTAATTAATGAATAATCACTAAACAATCATGTAAGAAAATGGAATGAAAGAATCATCTCCTCCATCCAAGTTTAATGTCAAAGTTTATCGTGGCATGACAGTAACAATAGAAACTGGAAGCTGAAATACTACTCTAAATCTTTCAGACCGAAAACAACACCTAACAGACCTAATAATGGTGCAATTTGCAGCCAAGCTGAGCAGATTGAATCACTTAAAGTTACAGAGCGGCATGGAAACTAGAGAAAGGAAAACATAATCCAATAATACATAAAGTAGATCATCATATTTTGTGACGGCTAAAACTCAAACCAGCATTTCTTACAGAATTTTATACATATTAAACAGGAAACATCAATAACTCACCTGTCGCAATCTGAGAAGCTGCAGAATCTTTTTGGTCTGAGGAGGCATTGCGTTAATTCTGAAATTTCAAAATGACAGTCAATAAACAACAATCAATTCATCAAATCCTTGATTTAAACAATCAAGCAACATCTTACCCACGGATTCTGATGATGAAGAGCAGCTTAGCCTCTGGATCAACATAGAATCCTCCCTTCAATCGTGCCTCGCGCTTCAAACGGATCAACTCCTTCTCCTAAATGCATAAACACGAACTCTTAAATACATCGATAACAAAGGGAAAAAATCAGCATCATTTACTGAGACATTTTTGTTTATAAATTACCTGCTCGGAGTACTCCTTAGAATACTGTTTAGCTCTGTTATAGATAAGTTTACGATTCTCAACACTCTTTTTCTTGGCAACTGCAAGCTCTTGCTTCTTTACAAGAGCCCACTCCTCATTCCTCTTCTGCTTCTTCAATACAGACTCTGGAACAACTACACCTCCCTCACCCATATCTCTAATCTACAGAACAATAATACAACTTTAGAAACACAGCAATACTCTGAACAGAAAAAACAGATAACCAACCCCCCTTCCCCACCCACCCACCCCACCCCCCACACACAAAAAAAAAATTTCAAGAATTGAAGAAATTGAAGCTTTTGACACAAACCCATTTCAACAAATCAAAAACCAAGGCTATTATCTAAAACCCAAATCAAAGATTCGACCAAATGCTCAAACTTTATACACAACAAGCTCATTCCAAAACGCCTAAGCCTAGTATCTTTTCCTTTAACTCAAAAAAGATGATTTTTTTTGTAAAATTCTCAGAAGATCGATAAATTCATAAGCAAAACATAAAGCGAAGACGAGAATTTGATTACCCTATGGAATTCTGCGGCGGCGTCTCTTCTCTGCAGCGTTCTTCCTTCTCTGAAGTAGCTGAGGTGAAGTTCATTTGATTTATGTAGTAGGGTTTTTGGAGAATATGTTCTTAGTTTTGGGCCTCTACGTGGCCCAATTAATCAGGCCCAAATTTAGTTCTAACATTCAAAATTATCCATTTTATGTCATTTTATAGGGACAAAGGACAAATATGGCCCGAATTATCGTAAATGGTAAGCATATACTCTCCGTCATACTCTGGAGATATTGGTGCCCCTGCCGTTCAAAAATTAGAGCATTTATACCCTTCACTCTAACAAAAACATGTAGTGCAATCTTATTCGCTGAATCGGCGGATAAAATTATGACATGTGTATGTATGTTAGTATAAGGGTATATATGCTCTAGTTTTTTGACGGCAAGGACACTAATGTTCCAAAAGTATGACAGAGGGTATCTGCATACCATTTAGGAGAGTTTGAGGGTATATTTGTCCTCTTTTCCCATTTTATATGGTATGTTTAAGACCATAAGATTAAAGGTCATTTTGGTACATTACAGATATTTTAAATTTTACGAAATAAGGTCAAATATACCCCCTAACTTTTAAAAATGGTATGTATATACCATCTATTATACTTTTGAGGTTGTATATACCCATATAAAATGGGGGGAAAGGACAAATATATTCCCAAACTATCGTAAATGGTATGTAGATACACTCTGTCATACTTTTGCGACATGTTGCTCCTGTCGTCAAAAAATTAGAGCATATATACCCTTTATACTAACGGACATACACATGTCATAATCTTATTCACCGACCCAATATTTATTAAATAACGATTCGACGGATAAGATTGTGTCACGTGTCCTTATTAATATTACGTTAGAGTGAAGGACATATATACTTTAGGTTTTGGACGGCAGGAGAATCAATGTTCCCAAAGTATGACAAAGGATATTTGCATACCATTTACGATATTTCAGAGGTATATTTGTCATTTTCCATAAAATATAAAAAACACATAAAGATATGAGAATTTTTTTCTATTTAATTATAAAGGAGAACTTTCACATATAGTCACTTAAAAATAGTCTAATTACTCTCAATAACTATAGTTTGATAATTATAATTCGTAGCTACATGTTATATGGAGGAGAGAGGCGAGCGATACTGGGAGAGAGGTGAGAGAGAGGGGGAAAAGAGTGGCAGAAAAGTGAATTGTATATGTATATTGGTTAGATAATTGTATATTATACATATGTATTTGTATATATGGCAAGAGAGACCGAGAGAGGGAGGAGAGAGGCGAGCGAGAGAGTGGAAAAGAGGAGAATTATATATGTATATAATTGTATTTATACATATGCATTTGTATATATGGAAAGCGAGATTGGGAGAGGGAGGAGAGAGGCGAGCGAGATTGGGAGATGGAGGAGAGAGGCGAGCGAGAGATGGCAGAGAGTGGGAGAGAGGTGAATTGTATATGTATATTGGTTAAATAATTGTATATTATACATATGTATTTGTATATTCTGGTGAATTATACATATACAAACTTGAGTAATTATACAAACTCGAAGTTAGTCCACGTAATTAATGTATAATATTAGTCGCCAGTGGTAATTATAGCAAACTATAGTTATGATGAGTAATTAAATAGTATAAGTTTGTTTAACCGCGTAATTTTCCCAATTATAAATGGTTAATTTTCGATAAGATATTCATTGGTCCATATTCTAATAATTTCTACTTTAAAAATTACGTTGCACATTTATATGCGTGGTGAATTTATTCAATTCACTTTCTTTTTTGTATTCTTAGTGATACACAATTGTAAATATAGTTGAATCAGAGTATCTTACTTTAAGTATGCAATATAGAAATTGTATATCCTATGGGTATATGCTTTTTGAAAGAAAAAAAAACTTAATACATAACCAATTTCATAAATTTTAGGTATTTTTATTTTTAAAATTGTGCATTCTCATTTGTCTATGAGATAGTTAAGTTAACCATATAAAATACTATGTTATTTTCTTTAGTTATATACATTTGCCTCAATTAGCCATAAAATTTCATGCATTTTCTATTTGATGTTAATGCTTATACTTAAAAAATGACATATTTTATGTGTTTAATTTAATTATCCAATACATTAATGAATCGAAAGGGTGTTACCATATGAAAGAGTTGGTTTTGGTTCTTGTGGAATCAAACTAAATGAAAGATGAATTAACATGAGTATTTGGTAGGAAGATAATTAGTACAAAATAAAAGTCAATATAGTATCTTGGTAGGTGAAAGTTAGGCAAACCATAAAATGGTTTCATATCTTAACCTTGACAATTTTGACACATAGTGATGTCATGGATGACATCAATAGGATGAATTTATTCCTATAAATAGGTAGCTCTTAATTCATTTTCAAATCATCCTCTCACTTGCCTTCTCACCTACTAAGGCATTTGTGTTCTCTCTCTTGTAGTATTTTACTTGTATTCTTTGTAGAGTAAATAAATATTGGTGCAGTTGTTCTTTGGTGGACGTAGGATCATTTTGATCCAAACCACGTTAAATATTGTTGTTCTTCCTTGTTCTTTAATTTCACGTTTTCGCTAACAATTGGTATCAGAGCCAAGGTTCTGTCTGAATATGCTCTGTGGTTGCAGCACAGTCTAAACTTCCATATCAGAAAAGGATTACTTTGGTTTTCTGTAGTTCCAAATACATTGTAGTAGAAAAGGAAGAACAAGTAAAAAAAATGAGTTCCATGAAGTTTGAAATTGATAGATTTAGTGGGCGCAACAACTTCAATATCTGGAAAATCCAGATGATAGCGTTACTGCGGAGGGAAGGTTCAATCCATGCTATTCACGGAAAGTACCCCGATAAGATATCGGATTCCGACAAAGAAAAGATTGAAGGAGATGCATTGAGTGCAATCCAACTGTCCCTTGCACCTAACGTACTTTGTGAAGTGAGTACAAGTACCGAAGAGACGGCCAAAGAATTATGGGAAAAGCTGGAAGGGCTTTACCAGGACCAGTCAGTGACAACAAGGATGTTGTTACAACGGCGTCTTCATACATTTAAGATGGATTCAGGTACTTTGTTGCAAGACCATCTAGATGCGTTCAATAAACTTGTGATGGACTTACAAACTGCTGGAATTAAAAAGGACGAGGAGACGCTTGCATGTTCTTTGCTATTTTCATTGACTTCAAAATATCGTGATATTGAGAATTCAATGATGTATAGCAAACAACCTATTAAACTTGAGCAAGTGCGGCAAGCACTAAACTCTTGTGAGGTGCGGATGCATTTTGAAGGAGACAAAAGTGACGAAGCTAGTGGACTCTTTGTAAGAGATCGTACTAGCCAACAGGGAAGGAGCAAATCGAAGTACAGATCAAAGTCTCGTGTGAACAAAAAGAATGCGGAATGTTGGGGCTGTCACAAGAAGGGGCACTTTGAACGAGATTGCCCTATGTCGAAGTCCAAAGAAAAGGCGAGCGCATCCATTGTTGAGCAAGTACATGATAATGATGATGATTATGTACTAACAACATCATGCAATAGTGGAGTCTATGACAACAAATGGGTCTTAGACTCTGGTTGTACTCTGCATATGACATTCCGAAAAGATTGGTTCAGCAGCTATGAAACAAGCAGAGGAACTGTATTAATGGGCAATAATGCAACTTGTAAAATAGTTGGCATTGGTTCAGTTCATATTCGCTGCCATGATGAAATTGTGAGGACTATTACAGAAGTCCGTCATGTTCCTGATCTAAAGAAGAATTTGATCTCCCTGGGTACTTTAGATAAACAAGGCTATAAGTACATGAGTGAAGGAGGAACTATGAAAGTGACTAAAGGGTCTTTAGTCATGTTGAAGGCCAAGCTGGAGGATGGCCTCTACACACTTGCGGGAAGCACCATTATTGGCTCTATAAATGCATCTACAGTGCAGTTATCTAATGATGACAAGGCAAAATTATGGCACATGAGACTAGGCCATATGAGCGCACGAGGATTGGAGATGTTGAGCAACCGCAACCTTTTGAATGGTGAGAAGATCAGCACACTTGAATTTTGTGAACACTGTGTCTTAGGGAAGCAGAAAAAGGTCAACTTCAGCACTGGCAAGCACAAGACGGGAGGGGTGCTAGACTATATCCATTCAGATTTATGGGGTCCCTCTAAGCTTCCATCGAAGGGAGGAAAGAGGTATCTTCTCACATTCATTGATGATTTTTCACGAAAGGTTTGGGTGCGCTTCCTGAAGACAAAAGGTGATGCTTTTGAACCATTTAAAGAGTGGAAGATTTTGGTTGAAAATCAAATGGAGAGGAAAATCAAGTATCTTCGCACGGACAATGGCTGGGAGTTTTGCAGTGAAGAGTTCAATGATTTCTGCAAGGTTCATGGGATCGCAAGGCATAAGACGGTCAGGCACACACCACAGCAGAATGGAGTTGCCGAGAGAATGAACATAACTCTTCTTGAGAAGGCTCGTTGTATGCTCTTACAAGCTAAGATGTCCAAAGTATTTTGGGCTGAAGTAGTTCATACTGCTTCTCATATTGTCAATCGGTCTCCAGCATCAGCGATTGACTTTAAGACTCCGAATGAGGTCTGGTCAGGTGAACCCTCTAATTATTCATACTTGCGAATATTTGGGTGTCCAGCTTATTATCATGTTAATGAAGGTAAGCTTGAACCAAGGGCTAAAAAGGTCATATTCGTAGGGTATGTAGATGGAGTAAAAGGGTACAAACTATGGTGTTTGTCTTTACTCAAATTTGTAATTAGTAGAGATGTTACCTTTGATGAATCCTCTATACTTGATCCTCGTAATGTTTCTGTGGAGTTATCTAGAAACGAGAACAACGAGCAGGTGGAGCTACTGGTGGAGCTTACCAAGGAACGGGATCAAGAGACTCAAATTGATGAGTCAAAAGATGCAGATCTTAAAGAACTTGCTTCCAATGAACCATACACAATTGCAAAGGGAAGGGACAAAAGGCAGATACGGAAACCGGAATATCTTATAGAGCAAGAAAATGTGATTGCACATGCGTTCATAGCTGCAGAAGAAGAGATTAAGGATCTCGAGCCCTCTTCGTATGTTGAAGCAACTTCTTGCAAAGATGCTGCACAATGGCAGTTAGCCATGATGGAAGAGATGAAGTCTCTTCACAAAAATGATACATGGGTCTTAGTTAAAAGGCCAAAGGGGATGAGGACAGTTGGATGCAAATGGGTCTACAGAAAGAAAGAAGGTATTCCAGAAGTGGAAGATGCTAGGTTCAAGGCGAGATTGGTTGCAAAGGGTTTCAGTCAGAAGGGGGGAATTGACTACAATGAGATCTTTTCTCCAATCGTAAAACATAGCTCAATTCGCGTGCTACTAGCATTGGTTGCACAATTTAATTTAGAGCTTCAACAGCTTGATGTCAAAACTGCTTTCTTATATGGTGATCTAGAAGAGACAATCTATATGGATCAGCCTGAAGGTTTCCTAGCTGAAGGAAAAGAAGACCATGCATGCCAACTGAAGAAGTCTTTGTATGGTTTGAAGCAATCCCCTAGACAGTGGTACAAGAGGTTTGATGCATTCATGACTACACATGGATTTTCGAGGAGTGCATTTGATAGTTGTGTGTATCACAAGAAGATGTCTGGTAACTCTATGATTTATCTATTATTGTATATTGATGTTATGCTTATTGCTGCTAACAACATCACAGAGATAAATATTTTGAAGAAACTGTTGAGCAAGGAATTTGACATGAAGGATCTAGGAGCTGCAAAGAAAATCCTTGGAATGAAAATTTCAAGAGAAAATGGTGTTGTACATCTTTCTCAGAAGAGGTACATCGGAAAAATTCTTGAAAGATTCAATATACATATGAGCAAGCCTGTAAGTACACCGTTAGCTTCTCATTTCAAGCTTTCAGAGTTACAAATGCCACAATCTATGGATGAGGTGGAGCATATGTCAAAGGTTCCTTATGCGAGTGCAGTTGGTAGCATTATGTATGATATGGTATGCACACGTCCAGATATTGCCCAATCTGTAAGTGTGGTAAGCAAGTACATGGCAAATCCAGGAAAAAGGCACTGGGAAGCTGTCAAGTGGATATTGAGATATCTCAAAGGAGCTCCTGATGTTGGCCTAACCTTCCGGAAAAGTGAAGGTATTTCAATTCTCGGTTATGTAGATTCTGACTATGCAGGGGATCTTGATCGAAGGAGGTCCACAACTGGATACATCTTTACTCTCGTCGGTAGTGCCGTTAGTTGGAAATCGACTTTACAGTCGATTGTCGCTTTGTCTACAACAGAGGCAGAATATATGGCAGCAACGGAGGCAGTGAAAGAAGCTATCTGGTTGAAAGGTTTGGTGGCAGAATTGAGTTCAGTTCAGCTTGAATCAATTCTAAAATGTGATAGTCAAAGTGCTATTCATTTGATTAAAAATTAAAGATTTCATGAGCGCACCAAACACATTGATGTCAGATTTCATTTTATTCGAGATGTCGTAGAAAAGGGAGCTATCAAGGTTAAGAAGGTTATCACAGACGATAACGCTGCAGACATGTTGACCAAAATAGTCCCACTTGCCAAGTTTGCACACTGCAAGGACTTGGCGGGAGTATGCATCAATTGATGCAACTCTAAGAGAACAACTGCTAGGTGGAACTGGTATGTTCAACAAAGGTTTGATTCTTCTTGTTTCTTACAATGGGATTGCCCAGTAAGCTTAGAAGTTTTGACCGGAGTTGTTTATACGCATGCTTGGAACACAAACCAAGGTGGAGATTGAAAGAGTTAGTTTTGGTTCTTGTGGAATCAAACTAAATGAAAGATGAATTAACATGAGTATTTGGTAGGAAGATAATTAGTACAAAATAAAAGTCAAGATAGTATCTTGGTAGGTGAAAGTTAGGCAAACCATAATATGGTTTCATATCTTAACCTTGACAATTTTGACACATAGTGATGTCATGGATGACATCAATAGGATGAATTTATTCCTATAAATAGGTAGCTCTTAATTCATTTTCAAATCATCCTCTCACTTGCCTTCTCACCTTCTAAGGCATTTGTGTTCTCTCTCTTGTAGTATTTCACTTGTATTCTTTGTAGAGTGAAATAAATATTGGTGCAGTTGTTCTTTGGTGGACGTAGGATCATTTTGATCCGAACCACGTTAAATATTGTTGTTCTTCCTTGTTCTTTAATTTCACGTTTTCGCTAACACCATATAAAATACTATGTTATTTTCTTTAGTTATTATATACATTCACCTCAATTAGCCATAAAATTTCATGCATTTTCTATTTGATATTAATGCTTATACTTAAAAAAAGACATATGTTATGTGTTTAATTTAATTATTTAATAGACGAATAAATCGAAAAAAATGTTACTAAAACAGTTTATTAAAAATTGATGTGTTCAGTTGGAACAAGACAGTATCTAAGTGAATATCAGACAGATTTAAAAATATGTATTAAGCCATAAATAAATAGTTACATTAGTGGAGGGAGATAATAAAGGGAAGATATTATCCAAAAAAAAAAAAAAGATATACACCATAGTCAATATAGCCAAGAGTGATTTCATTGGTTCAATATACAAATCAAACAATTATAAGCATATAATATAAATTTTGTTCATATTTTTTTTACAAATTCCTATATATCATGAAATAATTAAAAGAAAAAAAAACATATAGAATATCTATTTTTTTCTATAATAAAATTCAACTAGCTAAATCTGCTGCTAGCTTAGCTCTTAAATCTTTTCGAAGTATTTTCCCTGATGGAGCTTTTGGAATTTCTTCTATGAAAAATACTCGATTTATTCGCTTGTAAAATATAACCTGTACGCAACATAATTTATTTAGTCATGTATGATTAAATTGTTTCTAAATATAAAAAAAATATCTTTTTTTAAACGAACTAATAAAAAAATAATATGTACCTGTTGCGATACATATTGTTTAATCTCTTCCTCAGTAATATTACTACCATTTGCTTTCACTACAAATGCAATAGGAACTTCTCCAGCAACTTCATCTTTCATCCTATAATTAAATAGACAGGTCATTAATTCGATATTTTAAAAAATATAATATTTTTATAAACTAATTTTATCGTAACGACTTACGGTACAACAGCAGCATCAATAATATTTGGATGGGAAATAAGCATAGCTTCTAATTCAGCAGGAGCCACTTGATATCCTTTGTATTTTATTAATTCTTTTAATCTATCAATTATGAACACTTGATCATCTTCATCTATGTATCCAATGTCACCTGTATGTAACCATCCTTCTTTGTCTATTGTTTCCTCAGTTGCTTTTGGATTATTCAAATATGCTATTCATATTCAAAATTCGAATTTATTTTAGGTTAGTATAAACTTATATGTAACGAAAATAAGAAAGAGAGTATCTAAGTTTGATCAGTAAACTACATAATTAGACATATGTCACTATCATATATGTACTTTCATAATATTACGTATCTTACCACTAATTAAGAATTTTCTACATATCTTACATTTAGAGACATGCATTTTTACTACCAGATACATGAAAATAGGGAGAGAGTTGAGCAGGATTGGGAGGGAGGCAAGCGAGATACGTATGTATCTCTGATACATGCGAATCACACTAGATACACACACTATATATATATATATATATATATATATATATATATATATATATATATATATATATATATATATATATATATATATATATATATATATATATATATATATATATATATATATATATAGGATGCCAGATATATGGGAGAGTTGCAAGCGAGATGGAGAGAGGGGAAGGAGGCGAATGAGATTTGCTATGTATGTCAGATACATACGAATCTAGTTGGATACGATGTATCTAAACAAATTACACTTAAATCTGACCTCATGTATCTGAGGTACATGTATTTGGAAGCACCGAAGTCTGGTAAAATACATAAAACTAAAGTATATCTAAGTAATTAACTCTTAAACTAGTGAGATTTGTGTAAGTATATGCATTAAATGGAGTTGGAAAAGAAACAATTTATATTTGAGGCTTGAGCCAATAAACATGGGCTAAACATTTGTTGAAGCCCATATATTGTATTTTAATGGGCCAGAAAACTTCTTAGTCTCATTATACTTGGATCAAAACACAGCAATAGAGTGTATTATTTGGGCCATTAATATTATTGGGCTTGACTATGATCTCTATCGATATACATGATATATTAGAATTAACGCGAACACATATATTACCTTTCATGATTTGGTCACCTCTTATGCAAATTTCTCCGGCATGATTCCGGGGAAGGAGTGTTCCGGTGTTGGTATCGATGATCTTCATCTCAGCGTTACGAACAACTGTCCCACAGGAACCTGATTTGACATCAAATTGTTGTTTTGCAAATGCTAAACACATTGATAATACTGGGCCTGCTTCAGTCATGCCATATCCCTATTCAATTTAATGTGTATATCACAATGTGTATATCACAATAAGTCATAACATTAGTTTATAGACTTTAGCCCAAATTGCACATGATTTTTTTTCTAGCTTTATTTATGCCTTTTGCAATAAATGCTGTTTTGTTAGTTAAAAATTGACATTTGATGTAATAAAATACACTGACAATAGTAGTACTATCATGTCATCTAAATGGAAATTATAATGATCCATAGAAATGAGATTTATAACTTTGGAAAATAAAAAGGTAAAAATCAAACTATCTCTAAATGTAAATGTGTATATTTATTTTTTTTGAGACGGATTAAAAATAAAAGAATGTACATGGGGAATAATAAATAGATCGCCTTCTATCATTGTTTTCTCCTCGCAAACCAGATCTATTTAGTTGTAAAGCTTAACTTATATACGATGTTCATATAATATATATATATATATATATATATATATATATATATATATATATATATATATATATACTCACTCCTTATTTGTCCCTTTTAGAAAAACAATCTCTTTCCCTTTTCGACAACTCTTTAATTCTACCGTGACACGTTTTAAGCCAGAAGATCAAAAAAAATATTGGTATATTCTACATATCTTAAGTATAAATCACAAGATCCAAAATTCGTTTTTTACTTTCTTAAGCTCTGTGTCAAATTAAGCTCAAACAAACAAATTGAAACAGGACAAATATATATACCACAAGCTAAGTGTGCTTCAACTTATTATAGTTTATGTTCTAATACTGTAAAAGAAATATTTTATTCTCTTAATTATAACGACGGTGTTCGAGTCATTACTCTCACGCATACCCTCAACTAATTCACATCAGCTACATCCTAATAACTCATATAAATATAGATATTAGATAAATCTGTCTATCAAAAATATGAGACGACATTACTTGTGATTCTCTTGTCCATCCCAATCACTAGGCCGGCTATTTATATAGTTGAGTGCAAATATTCTTCTATAACACTAGAAATAAACTTATAATTTTTTTTAAAAAATTATACAAAAAAAAAATTGTAGGATTTTACCTGCCCTAGTATGGCATTAGGCAATTTAGCTCTAACAGTATCTTCAAGCTCTTTTCCCATTGGTGCTGCCCCTGACATTATCATCCTTATAGATGACAAATCATATTTATCTACCAATGGACTTTTTGCAATAGCCAATACTATAGGTGGCACAAATGGTGCAATTGTTACTTTATATTTTTCCACTAATTCCATTAATCCTTTTATCTCAAATTTTTGCATTATCAAAATAGTTGCACCAACTCTCAATCCACAAAGCAAAATTGAATTGAGAGAATAAATATGAAACAATGGCAAAACACACATGATCACATCTTCACTATGGAAATAAAGATTAGGGTTTTCACCATCAACTTGTTGTGCTACACTTGTAACAAGTCCTTTATGTGTTAGCATCACTCCTTTTGGTAACCCCGTCGTACCGGACGAATAAGGTAATGCCACCACATCGTCAGGAAGAATTTTTACACTATCAGATAAAATGATGTTGTCATCATTAGAATTGTTTCCATCCGATGGATGAGTAGTAGTTAATAACAACTCCGCGAAACTAAGACATCCATCGGGCAATGGCAAGGAATCGTCCACGCACACGATTTTAACTCTATTTTCCTCGGCGTAACGCTTGATTTTATCGACGTAGCACGATTGTGTTACGATGAGCTTTGCGTTCGATGCTTTCGCTTGCTTCGTAATTTCGGACGGAGTGTAGAACGGGTTCGCGGTCGTGCTTATCGCGCCTCGGAACGATGCTCCGAGGAACGAGAACACGAATTCGGGCGAATTCGGAAGTAAGAGCATGATGACATCTCTTTGTTCGATACCGAGTTTGTGGAGCCCTAGGGCGATTCTTTTGGCAGCAAGATCAACATCGGCATAAGTGTAAGTCGCACCCGTGGCACTATTGATTAAACAAGCGCGCGAACTAAATTTAGAAATGTTTTCAAAGCAATATTTATGAAGAGGTAAATGATTTGGGATGTAAATATTAGGAAGTTTTGATCTAAAAATGTATTGATCATGATGATTAATTTCTAATTTGTTGATCATTTTTTCCATAATTTTTTTTTTCAACTTTTGGAGAGAGAGAGAGAGAAAATAGAAGGTGGCTTATAGGTATAAAACTTAGATGAATGATCTTTATATTTATCTTTGGTTTGTTTGAGAATTGGTAAGTTATAGACAAAGGCAAGAGGATTAATTAGGTGATGGTAGAGGGGTCAAGTAAATTAATAGATTGTTTTGGAGTTTGTTAAAAAATGGTTTAGAAAAAAAAAAAATAAAAAAAAAAAAAAAAATATATATATATATATATATATATATATATAAGTGGATTAGCTACCTTGGCCAGCTCATTATTTTTATGCATTTAAGATAGGAGTTTTTATTTAAGTTATATATATATTACGAGCTTTACAACTACAATAATATATCTGGTGTAATATCATAAAATGAATCTGGGGAGAATGAGATGTACACAAATTTTATCCTGGGATAGAGATATAGAGCGTTATTTTCGATAGACTCTTGATTTTCTTAAAAATGTTATTTATAAAAATATTAAAAAGGAAAAAATGGCAATAAAATATCAAAATACAAATTGTAAAATAAAGCAATCGATAGTGAAACACACGTAAAAGAACGATACTACGTAATTACTAATGTTATAAAGATGTTTTTACATTATGAGAATGATATAGCAAGCTATTATACTATCAATTGATGTTTATTAAGATATTTAGCTATAAATACCTAATAAATAAACTATTATTATTTGTATATTTTTTGTAGTGTTCATGTACAAAATTTAAAGGGAAACTTACATAAATATACTATAATAAAAAAAATATTTACCATTTATAGCAATAATAATTTTTTTTCACTTGATCACTTTTAATTTATTTATAATACAAGTTTAATTCATATTACAAAGAATAATTTTTTATTCACATATAATACAAATTTTAATGATAAATAATTCATTTATCACACATTTTAATACAATTATAATTTAATGTGTCAAATTTTTATCAAACAAATATAATATACTTTAAAAACAATTATAATTCATATATAATTTATATATATTGCATACATAATTCACTTTTAATACATATTGCAGATTTAACATGGTATTGCTATAAATGGTAATAAATAAAAAGTATTGCTAAAATCAGTAATTATTTATTAAAATGTACCAATTTATGTAATTTTTCCAAATTTTTTTTAACTCTATACTTATTATATACAATTTATAGTAATAATAGAGGGTACAAATTGAATTGTGTTTTTTTAATCAATATGTCAGTGAAAATAACGATTTTTCTATATCAGATTTTTAAAACAAGATAAATGTATGATCCTCGACTTTAGATCAATTATATATTTAAATATCCAAATAATAATGCAAATTCAAATCTTTATGTGTTAT
>JABWTJ010000631.1:0-26175 GCA_016801875.1 Solanum sitiens
TTTTTCCAATATCTTCGTGAAAAAACACCACACACTGCCATAGGACTTATAGTTTTACGTTTATTGGTTTTTGACCATATATAGGGCCAAATTATAAGGAAAAAATGAAAGTCAAAATCGGATAAAATGATTGAGTTTGCCACATAGATTCGAAAAAACAAGCAACTTTAAAAAAAAAGAATTGCCTCTAAATGATACTTGAGACAAAAGTTACGACCATTTGAAGATTCAACATATGTAACGTAAAAGGGGTAGTTTGTGAAATTATAAAATTTAAACGGACATAAATTGTGCCTCCGATGTCCGATCGAGGTGATTTTTTTTTTCAATCTACTTATTTTTTCAAGATATATGCGAAAAAACACCACACACTACCATAAGAGTTATAGTTTTACATTTATCGGTTTTTGACCATATATAGGGCAAAATTATAAGAAAAAATAAAAGTAAAATCGGATAAAGGAGTTGAGTTTATCACGTAGATCTCAAAAAAATAAACAACTTTAAAAAAAGAATCACCTCTTAAAGATACTCGAGGCAAAATTTACGGCCATTTGAAGTTTCAACAAATATTACGTAAAAGGGGTAGTGTGTGAAATTTTGAGCATTAAACAAACATAAATCGTGCCTTCGAGGTCCAATCGAGGTGACTTTTCTATTCAATCTGCTTATTTTTTTTATATCTACGTGAAACAATACCACATACTACCATAGGACTTATAACTTTACGTTTATCGTTTTTTGACAATATATAGGGCAAAATTATATGGAAAAAAAGAAAGTCAAATCGGGTAAAGGTATTGAGTTTGCCACGTAGATCTCGAAAAAATAAGCAACTTTAAAAAAAGCCATTTGAATTTTCAATAAATGTAACGTATAAGGGATAGTTTGTAAAATTTTAAACTTTAAACGGACAAAATTATGCTTTCGATGTCCGATCAAGGCGATTTTTTTTCAATATGCTTATATTTTCTATATCTACGCGAAAAGCCACCACACACTGCCATAGGACTTATAGTTTACGTTTATTTGAATTTGACCATATATAGGGCAAAATTATAAGGAAAAATAAATGTTAAATGGGATAAAGGGATTGAGTTTACCACGTAGATCTCAAAAAAAAATAGCAATTTTAAAAAAAGAATTGCCTTTAAAAGATACTCGAGGCAAAAGTTTACAGTCATTTGAAATTTCAACAAATGTAATGTAAAAGGGATAGTTTGTGAAATTTTCAACTTCAAACGGACATAAATCGTGCCTCTGATGTCCGATCAAGGCGACTTTTATATTCAATCTGCTTATTTTTTTTATATCTACGCGTAAAAATACCATGCACTACCATAGGACTTATAGTTTTACGTTTATCGGTTTTTGACCATATATAGGGCAAAATTATAAGGAAAAATCAAAGTCAAATCGGATAAAAGGGATTGAGTTTAACACGTAGATCTCAAAAAAATAAGCAACTTTAAAAAAAGAATCGCCTCTAAAAGAAACTCGAGGCAAAATTTACGGTCATTTGAAGTTTCAACAAATGTAACCTAAAAGGAGTAGTTTGTGAAATTTTGAACTTCAAACGGACATAAATTGTGCCTCCGATGTCCAATCGAGCCAATTAATTTTTTCAATCTGCTTATTTTTTGATATCTACGCGAAAAAATACCACACAATGCCATAGGACTTATAGTTTTACGTTTATCGCTTTTTGACTATATATACGGCCAAATTATAAGGAAAAAATGAAAGTCAAATCGGATATAGTGATTGAGTTTACCACGTATATTTCAAAAAAAAAAAGCAACTTTAAAAATAGAATCGCCTCTAAAAGATACTCGAGGCAAAAGTTACGGTCATTTGAAATTTCAACAAATGTAATGTAAAAGGGATAGTTTGTGAAATTTTGAACTTCAAAAGAACATAATTTGTGCCTCCTATGTTCGGTCAAGGTGACTTTTTTATTCAATTTGGTTATTTTTTTTATATCAACGCGAAAAAACACCATATACAACCATAGGAATTATAGTTTTACGTTTATCGGTTTGACCATATATAGGGCAAAATTATAAGGAAAAAATGAAAATCAAATCGGATAAAGGAATTGAGTTTACCATGTATATCTCAAATAAATAAGCAACTCAAAAAAAAGAATCACCTCTAAAAGATACTCGAGGCAAAAGTTACGGTCATTTGATGTTTGAACAAATGTAACGTAAAAGGGATAGTTTGTGAAATTTTGAACTTCAAACGAACATAAATTGTTCCTCCTATGTCCGATCAAGGTGATTTTTTATTCAATATGCTTTTTTGTATATCTACGTGAAAAAACACCATATACTACCATAGGACTTATAGTTTACGTTTACCAATTTTTGATCATATATAGGGCAAAATTATAAGAAAAAATGAAAATAAAATCGGATAAAGAGATTGAGTTTATCACGCAGATCTTCAAAAATAAGAAGTTTTAAAAAAAGAATCGTCTTTAAAAGATACTCGACGCAAAAGTTACGGCCATTTGAAATTTCAACAAATAAAACATAAAAGAGGTAGTTTGTGAAATTTTGAACTTCAAACGGACATAAAACGTGCTTGTGATGTCCAATTGAGGCGATTTTTTTCAAACTGCTTATTTTTTCAATATCTACGCGAAAAATACCACACACTACCATAGGACTTATAGTTTTACGTTTATCGGTTTTTGACCATATATAGGGCAAAATTATAAGGAAAAAATGAAAGTCAAATCGGATAAAGGGATTAAGTTTACAATGTAAATCTCGAATAAATAAGACACTTTAAAAAATAAATTGCCTCTAAAAGATACTAGAGGCAAAATTTACGGCGATTTGATGTTTCAACAAATGTAACGTAAAAGGGGTAGTTTGTGAAATTTTGAACTTTAAATGAACATAAATCGTGCCTCCGATGTCCGATCGATGCGATTGTTTTTTTCAATCTGTTTTTTTTTTATATATGTACGCGAAAAAACACCACACACTGCCATAGGACTTATAGTTTTACGTTTATCGGTTTTGACAATATATAGGGCCAAATTATAAGGAAAAATGAAAATCAAATTGAATAAAAGGGATTGAGTTTAACACGTAGATCTCAAAAAAATAAGCAACTTTAAAAAAAGAATCGCCTCTAATAGAAACTCGAGGCAAAATTTACGGCCATTTGACGTTTCAATAAATGTAAAGTAAAAGGGGTTGTTTGTGAAATTTTGAAATTCAAACGGACATAAATTATGCCTCCGACGTCCGATCGAGCCGATTATTTTTTTCAATCTACTTATTTTTTCGATATCTACGCAAAAAATATCACACACTACCATAAGACTTATAGTTTTACGTTTGTTGGTTTTTGACCATATCTAGGGCAAAATTATAAGGAAAAAATGAAAGTCAAATCGGATAATGGTAGTGAGTTGACAACGTAGATCTCAAAAAAATAAGCAACTTAAAAAAAATAATCGCCTCTAAAAGATACTCGAGGCAAAAGTTATGGTCATTTGAAATTTCAACAAATGTAACGTAAAAGGGGTAGTTTTTGAAATTTTGAACTTCAAACGGACATAAATCGTGCCTCTGATGTACGATCGAGGCGATATTATTTTCGTTCTGCTTATGTTTGCTTTATCTTCGCGAAAAAAAACCAAACACTGCCATAGAACTTATATTGGATAAAGGGATTGAGTTTACCACGTAGATCTCAAAAAAATAAGCAACTTTTAAAAAATAATCGCCTCTAAAAGATACTCGAGGCCAAAGTTACGGTCATTTGAAATTTCAACAACTGTAACGTAAAAGGGGTAGTTTGTGAAATTTTGAATTTCAAAAGGACGTAAATCGTGCCTCTGATGTACGATCAAGGAAAGTTTTTTTAAATCTGCTTATTTTTTGTATATCTACGCGAAAAAATACCACACAATGCCATAACACTTATAGTTTTACGTTTATCGGTTTTTGACCATATAGGGCAAAATTATTAGGAAAAAATGAAAGTCAAATTGGATAAAGGAATTAAGTTTAACATGTTGATATCCAAAGAATAAGCAACATAAAAAAAAAGAATCGCCACTAAAAGATACTTGAGGCAAAAGTTACGGTCATTTGAAGTTTCAACAAATGTAACATAAAAGGGGTAGTTTGTGAAATTTTGAGCTTCAAACGAACATAAATCGTGCCTCCGATGTCCGATCAAGGGGATTTCTTTCAATCTGCTTATTTTTCGCTATCTACGCAAAAAAAATAACACACACTGCCATAGGACTTGTAAATTTATATTTATCGGTTTTTAACAATATATAGGGCAAAATTATAAGGAAAAAATAAAAGTCAAATTGAATAAAGGGATTGAGTTTACAACGTTGATCTCAAAAAAATAAGTAACTTTAAAAGAAGAATCGCCTCTAAAAGATACTCGAGGCAAAAGTTACGACCATTCGAAATTTTAACAAATGTAATATAAAAGGGCTAGTTTATGAAGTTTTGAACTTCAAACAGACTTAAATTGTGCCTTCGATGTCTCATCGAGGTGATTTTTTCTTAGTCTACTTATTTTTCCAATATCTTCGTGAAAAAACACCACACACTGCCATAGGACTTATAGTTTTACGTTTTTGGTTTTTGACCATATATAGGGCAAGATTATAAGGAAAAAATAAAAGTCAAATCGGATAAAGGGATTGAGTTTACCACGTAGATCTAAAAAAATAAGCAACTTCAAAAAAAACAATTACCTCTAAAATATACTCGAGGCAAAAGTTACGGCAATTTGAAGTTTCAACAAATGTAACGCAAAAGGAGTAGTTTGTGAAATTTTGAAATTAAACGGACATAAATCGTACCTCCGATGTCCGATCGAGGTGATTTTTTTTCAATCTGCTTATTTTTTCAATATCCATGTGAAAAAACACCACACACTACCATAAGACTTATAGTTTTACGTTTATCAGTTTTGACCATATATAAGGCAAAATTATAAGGAAAAAATGAAAGTCAAATCGGATAAAGGAATTGAGTTTACCACGTAGATTTCAAAAAAATAAACAACTTTAAAAAAAGAATCACCTCTTAAAGATACTCGAGGCAAAATTTATGGTCATTTGAAGTTTCAACAAATGTAATGTAAAAGGGGTAGTTTTTGAAATTTTGAGCATCAAACGGATATAAATCGTGCCTCCGATGTCCGATCCAGGTGACTTTTTATTCAATCTGCTTTTTATTTTTGATATCTACATGAAAAAACACCACATACTACCATAGGACTTATAGTTTTACGTTTATCGATTTTTGATCATATATAGGGTAAAATTATAAGGAAAAATAAAAGTCAAATAGAATAAAGAGATTGAGTTTGCCACGTAGATCTCAAAAAATAAGCAACTTTTTTTAAAAAAAAATCGCCTCTAAAAGATATTCGAGGCAAAAGTTACGGCCATTTGAAGTTTCAACAAATGTAACGTGAAAGAGGTAGTTTGTGACATTTTGAACTTCAAACGGACATAAATACCACACACTACCATAGGACTTATAGTTTATGTTTATCGGTTATTGACCATATATAGGGCAAAATTATAAGGAAAAAATGAAAGTCAAATCGGATAAAGGGATTAAGTTTACAACGTAGATCTCGAAAAAATAAGAAACTTTAAAAAATAAATTGCCTCTAAAAGATACTCGAGGCAAAAGTTACGGCCATTTGAAGTTTCAACAAATGTAACGTAAAAGAGGTAGTTTGTGACATTTTGAACTTCAAAACATAAATTGTGGCTCCGCTATCCGATCAAGGCGATTTTTTGCAATCTACTTATTTTTTCGCTATCTACGCGAAAAAACACCCCACACTGCCATAGTACTTATGTTTTTACGTTTATCGGTTTTTGACCATACATAGGGCAAATTATAAGGAAAAAAAAGTTAAGTCGGATAAGAGATTGAGTTTACCACGTAGATTTTGAAAAAATAAGCAACTTTAAAAAAAGAATTGCCTCAAAAAGATACTCGAGGCAAAATTTACGGCCATTTGAAGTTTTAACAAACGAAACGTAAAAGAGGTAGTTTGTAGTTTGGACTTCAAACAGACATTAATCGTTCCTCCGATGTCCGATCGAGGCAATTCTTTTTTCAATCTGCTTATTTTTTTTATATCAACGCGAAAAAATACCACACACTGCCATAGAACTTATAGTTTTACATTTATAGGTTATTGACCATATATAGGGTGAAATTATAAGGAAAAAATGAAAGTCAAATCGAATAAGGGGATTGAGTTTACAACGTTGATATCAAAAAAATAAGCAACTTTAAAAGAAGAATCGCCTCTAAAGATACTCGAGGCAAAAGTTACGACCATTTGAAATTTTAACAAATGTAATGTAAAAGGGCTAGTTTGTGAAGTTTTGAACTTCAAACGGACTTAAATTGTGCCTTTGATGTCTCATCGAGGTGATTTTTTCTTAGTCTACTCACTTTACCAATATCTTCGTGAAAAAACACCACACACTGCCATAAGACTTATAGTTTTACGTTTTTGGTTTTTGACCATATATAGGGCAAGATTATAAGGAAAAAATGAAAGTCAAATCGGATAAACAGATTGAGTTTACCACGTAGATCTAAAAAAAAATAAGCAACTTAAAAAAAAACAATCGCCTCTAAAAGATACTCTAGGCAAAAGTTACGGCAATTTGAAGTTTCAACAAATGTAACGTAAAAGGGGTAGTTTATGAAATTTTGAAATTTAAACTGACATAAATCGTACCTCCGATGTCCGATCGAGGTGATTTTTTTTTAATCTGCTTATTTTTTCTATATCTATGCAAAAATACACCACACACTACCATAAGACTTATAGTTTTACATTTATCTGTTTTTGACCATATATAGGGCAAAATTATAAGGAAAAAATGAAAGTTAAATCGGATAACAGAGATTGAGTTTAACACATAGATCTCGAAAAAATAAGCAACTTTAAAAAAGAATCGCCACTAAAAGAAACTCGAGGCAAAATTTACGGCCATTTGAAGTTTCAACAAATGTAACGTAAAAGGGATAGTTTCTGAAATTTTAAACTTCAAACGGACATAAATTGTGCCTCTGATGTCCAATCGAGCCGATTATTTTTTTCAATCTTTTTATTTTTTCATCTATGCGAAAAAAACATGACACACTACCATAGGACTTATAATTTTATGTTTATCGGTTTTTGACCATATATAGGGCAAAATTATAAGGAAAAAATGAAAGTCAAATCGGATAAAGGAATCCAGTTTACAACGTAGATCTCGAAAAAGAATAAGCAACTTTAAAAAAAGAATTGCCTCTAAAACATACTCGAGGCAAAAGTTACGGCCATTTGAAGTTTCAACAAATGTAAAGTTAAAGTGTCAATATGCTTATTTTTTCGCTATCAATGCGAAAAAATACCACTAACTTCCATAGGACTTATAGATAAACTTTTATCGGTTTTTAACCATATATAGGGAAAAATTATAAAGAAAAAAAGAAAATCAAATCGGATAAAGGATTGAGTTTACCACGTTGATCTCAAAAAAATAAGCAACTTTAAAAAAAGAATCGCCTCTAAAAGATACTCGAGGCAAAAGTTACGGCCATTTGAAATTTCAACAAATGTAACGTAATAGGGCTACTTTGTGCATTTTAGAACTTCAAACGGATTAAATCGTGCCTCTGGTGTATGAACGAGGCGATTTTTTTTTTCAAACTCCTTATTTTTTCAATATCTTTGCAAAAACACCACAGTGTCATAGGACTTATAGTTTTAATTTATCGGTTTTTGACCATATATAGGGCAAAATTATAAGGAAAAAATGAAAGTCAAATCGGAAAAAGGGTTTTAGTTCACCACGTACATCTCAAAAAAATAAACAACTTTTAAAAATATTGCCTCTAAAAGATACTCGAGACAAAAGTTACTGAGATTTGAAATTTCAACAAATGTAACGTAATAGGGCTAGTTTGTGAAATTTTGAACTTCAAACGGATTAAATCGTGCCTTCGATGTCCGATCAAGGTGAATTTTTTTTCAATGTGCTTATTTTTTCAATACCTTCGCGAAAAAACATCACACACTGCTATAGGACTTATAGTTTTACCTTTATCGGTTTTTGACCATATATTGAGCAAAATTGTAAGGAAAAAATGAAAGTCAAATAACATAAAGCGATTGAGTATAACACGTAGATCTCAAAAAAATAAGCAACTTTAAAAAGAGAATCTCCTCTAAAAGATACTTAAGGCAAAAGTTACGGTCATTTGAAGTTTCTACAAATGTAACGTAAAAAGGATAATTTGTGAAATTTTGAAATTTAAAAGGATATAAATTGTGCCTCCGATGTCCGATCGAGGCGATTTTTTTTCAATATCCCTATTTTTCTCATAGGACTTATAGTTTAAGTTTATCGGTTTTTGACCATATATACTGGAAATTATAAGGAAAAAAAGAAATTCAAATCGGATAAAGAGATTGATTTTACCACGTTGATCTCAAAAAAAAAAGCAACTTTAAAAAAAGAATCTCCTCTAAAAGATACTCGAGGAAAAAGTTACGGCCATATGAAGTTTAAACAAATGTAACGTAGAAGAGGTAGTTTGTGAAATTTTGAAATTTAAACGGAAATAAATTGTGCCTACGATGTCCGATCGAGGCAAAAAAAAATTCAATATGCCTATTTTTTTTGTATCTACTCGAAAAAATACCACACACTATCATAGGACTTGTAGTTTAACGTATATCGGTTTTTGACCATATATACGGCAAAATTATAAGGAAAAAAGAAAGTCAATTCGGATAAAGAAATTGAGTTTACCACGTTGATCTCAAAAAAATAAGCAACTTTAAAAAGAGAATTGCCTTTAAAAGATACTCGAGGCAAAAGTTACGGCCATTTGAAGTTTCAACAAATGTAACATAAAAGGTCTAGTTTGTGAAATTTTGAACTTCAAACGGAAATAAATCGTGCCTCCGATGTCTGATCGAGGCAATTTTTTTTTCAATCTACTTATTTTTTTCATATCTACGCGAAAAAACACCACACAGTACCACTGGACTTATATTTTTACGTTTATCAGTTTTGACCATATCTATGGCAAAATTATAAGAAAAAAATGAAATCCAAATTGGATAAAGGTATTAATATTACCACATAAATCTCACAAAAATAAGCAACTTTAAAAAAAGAATCGCCTCTAAAAGATACTCGAGGCAAAAGTTACGGTCATTTGAAGTTTCAACAAATGTAAAGTAAAAGGGGTAGTTTTTGAAATTTTGAGCTTCAAACGGACATAATTCGTGGTTACGATGTCCGATCGAGGCAATTTTTTTTTAATCTGCTTATTTTTTATATCTACGCGGAAAAACACCACACATAGCCATAGGACTTATAGTTTTACGTTTAACGGTTTTCGACCATATATAGGGCAAAATTATAAGCAAAAATTAAAGTCAAATCGGATAACGGGATTAATTTTATAACGTAGATCTCAAAAAAATAAGCAACTTTAAAAAAAATTGCCTCTAAAATATACTCGAGGCAAAATTTACGACCATTTAAAGTTTCAACAAATATAACGTAAATGGGGTAGTTTATGAAATTTTGAACTTCAAACAGACATAAATCGTGGCCACCATGTCCGATCGAGGCGATTTTATTTTCAATCTGCTTATGTTTTCTCTATCTACGCGAAAAAATACCATACACTGCCATAGAAGTTATAGTTTTACGTTTATCAATTTCTGACCATATATAGGGCAAAATTATAAGGAAAAATGAAAGTCAAATCGGATAAAGGGATTGAGTTTACCACGTAGATCACAAGAAAAAATAAGCAACTTTAAAAAAAGAATCGCCTCTAAAAGATACTCGAGGCAAAAGGGGTAGTTTGTGAAATTGTGAACTTCAAACGGACATAAATCATGGCTCTGATGTCCGATTGAGGCTATTTTTTTTTTCAATCTGCTTATTATTTCTATATCTACGCGTAAAAACACCACACACTACCATAGGACTTATAGTTTTACGTTTATCGGTTTTTGACCATATATAGGGCAAAATTATAAGGAAAAAATGAAAGTCAAATCGGATAAAAGGGATTGAGTTTAACACGTAGATCTCAAAAAATAAGCAACTTTAAAAAAAGAATCACCTCTTAAAGAAACTCGAGGGAAAATTTACGGTCATTTGAAGTTTCAACAAATGTAAGGTAAGAGGGGTAGTTTGTGAAATTTTGAACATCAAACGGACATAAATTGTGCCTCTGATGTCCAATCGAGCCGATTATTTTTTTTAATATGCTTATTTTTTCGATATCTACGCGAAAAGATACTACACAGTGCCATAGGACTTATAGTTTTACGTTTATCGGTTTTTGACAGTATATACAGCCAAATTATATGGAAAAAATGAAAGTCAAATCGGATTTAGTGATTGAGTATACCACGTATATTTCAAAAAAATAAGCAACTTTAAAAATAGAATCGCCTCTAAAAGATACTCGAGGCAAAAGTTACGGTCATTTGAAGTTTCAACAAATGTAACGTAAAAGGGATAGTTTGTGAAATTTTGAACTTAAAACAAACATAAATCGTGCCTCCTATGTTTGATCAAGGTGACTTTTTTATTCAATTTGGTTATTTTTTTTATATCAACGCGAAAAAACACCATATACTACCATAGGAATTATAGTTTTAAGTTTATCGGTTTTTGACCATATATAGGTCAAAATTATAAGGAAAAAATGAAAGTCAAATCGGATAAAGGAATTCAGTTTACCACGTAGATCTCAAATAAATAAGCAACTTTAAAAAAAGAATCGCTTCTAAAAGATATTCGAGGCAAAATTTACGGTCATTTGAAGTTTCGACAAATGTAACGTAAAAAGGATAGTTTGTGAAATTTTGAACTTCAAACGAACATAAATTGTTCCTCCTATGTCCGATCAAGGTGAGTTTTTATTCAATATGCTTATTTTTTTTTATATCTACGTGAAAAAACACCATATACTACCATAGGACTTATAGTTTTACGTTTACCAATTTTTGACCATATATAGGGCAAAATTATAAGAAAAAAATGAAAATAAAATCGGGTAAAGAGATTGAGTTTACCACGCAGATCTTCAAAAATAAGCAATTTAAAAAAAAAGAATCGCTTTTAAAAGATACTGTAGGTAAAAGTTACGGCCAGTTGAAGTTTCAAGAAATGAAACGTAAAAGAGGTAATTTGTGAAATTTTAAACTTCAAACGGACATAAAACGTGCTTGTGATGTCCAATCGAGGCGATTTTTTTTCAAACTGCTTATTTTTTCAATATCTACGCGAAAAATACCACACACTACCATAGGACTTATAGTTTTATGTTTATCGGTTATTGACCATATATAGGGCAAAATTATAAGGAAAAAATGAAAGTCAAATCGGATAAAGGGATTAAGTTTACAACGTAGATCAAAAAAAATAGACACTTTAAAAAATAAATTGCCTCTAACTGATACTCGAGGCAAAAGTTACGGCCATTTGATGTTTCAACAAATGTAACGTAAAAGGGGTAGTTCGTTAAATTTTAAACTTCAAACGGACATAAATTGTGTCTCTGATGTCCAATCGAGGCGATTTTATTTTAAATTTGCTTATTTTTTTTATATCTACGCAAAAAAACACCACATACTACCATAGGACTTATAGTTTTACGTTTATCGGTTTTTGACAATACATAGGGCAAAATTATAAAGAAAAAATAAATATAAAATCGGTAATGGTATTGAGTTTACAAAGTAGATCTCGAAAAAATAAGTAACTTTAAAAAGAGAATCGACTCGAAAAGATACTCGAGGCAAAATTTACGGACATTTGAAGTTTCAACAAATATAACGTAAAAGGGGTTGTTTATAAAATTTTGACCTTCAAACGGACATAAATCGTGGCTACGATGTCCGATCGAGGTGATTTTATTTTCAATATACTTATGTTTTCTTTATCTTCGCGAAAAACACCATACATTGCCATAGAAATTATAATTTTACGTTTGTTGATTTTTGACAATATATAGGGCAAAGTTATAAGGAAAAAATGAAAGTCAAATCGGATAAAGGGATTGAGTTTACCACATAGGTATCAGAAAAATAAGCAACTTTAAAAACAAATCGCCTCTAAAAGATAATCGAGTTAAAAGTAACGGTCATTTGAAATTTCAACAAATGTAACGTAAAAGGGGTATTTTGTGAAATTTTGAACTTCAAACGGACATAAATCGTGCCTCTGATGTACGATCGAGTCCATTTTTTTCAATCTGCTTATTTTTTCAATATCTACGCGAAAAAACACCACACACTGACATAGCACATATAGTTTTACGTTTATCGATTTTGGACCATATATATGGAAAATTTATAAGCAAAAAATGAAAGTCAAATTGGATAAAGGTATTATGTTTAACATGTTCATATCCAAAAAATAAGAAACTTTAAAAAAAGAATCGCCTCTAAAAGATGCTCGAGGCAAAAGTTAGGGTCATTTGAAGTTTCAACAAATGTAACATAAACGGGGTAATTTGTGAAATTTTGAGCTTTAAACGGACATAAATCGTGCCTCCGATGTCCAATCAAGAGGATTTTTTTCAATCTGCTTATTTTTTGCTATCTACGCGAAAAAATATCACACACTGCCATAGGACTTATATATTTACATTTATCGGTTTCAAATAATATATAGGGCAAAATTATAAGGAAAAATTAAAGTCAAATCGGATAAAGGGATTTAATTTACCACGTTGATCTCAAAAAAATAAGGAACTTTAAAAAAAGAATCGCCTCTAAAAGATACTCGAGGCAAAAGTTACGGACATTTGAAATTTCGACAAATGTAACGCAAAAGGGCTAGTTTGTGAAATTTTGAACTTCAAACGGACTTAAATCGTGCCTTCGATGTTTGATCGAGGTAATTTTTTCTTAATCTACTTATTTTTCCAATATCTTCGTGAAAAAACACCACACACTGCCATAGAACTTATAGTTTTACGTTTATTGGTTTTTGACCATATATAGGGCCAAATTATAAGGAAAAAATGAAAGTCAAAATCGGATAAAATGATTGAGTTTGCCACGTAGATCTCGAAAAAACAAGCAACTTTAAAAAAAAGAATTGCCTCTAAAAGATACTCGAGGCAAAAGTTACGACCATTTGAAGATTCAACATATGTAACGTAAAAGAGGTAGTTTGTGAAATTTTAAAATTTAAACGGACATAAATCATGCCTCCGATGTCCGATCGAGGTGATTTTTTTTTCGATCTACTTATATTTTCAAGATATATGCAAAAAAACACCACACACTACCATAAGAGTTATAGTTTTACGTTTATTAGTTTTTGACCATATATAGGCAAAATTATAAGGAAAAATGAAAGTAAAATCGGATAAAGGTATTGAGTTTACCACGTAGATCTCAAAAAAATAAACAACTTTAAAAAAAGAATCACCTCTTAAAGATACTCGAGGCAAAATTTACGGCCATTTGAAGTTTCAACAAATGTAACGTAAAAAGGGTAGTATGTGAAATTTTGAGCATTAAACAAACATAAATCGTGCCTTCGAGGTCCAATCGAGGTGACTTTTCTATTCAATCTGCTTATTTTTTTTATATCTACGTGAAAAAATACCACATACTACCATAGGACTTATAACTTTACGTTTATCGTTTTTTGACCATATATAGGGCAAAATTATATGGAAAAAAAGAAAGTCAAATCGGATAAAGGTATTGAGTTTGCCACGTAGATCTCGAAAAAATAAGCAACTTTAAAAAAAGCCATTTGAATTTTCAATAAATGTAACGTATAAGGGATAGTTTGTAAAATTTTGAACTTTAAACGGACAAAATTATGCTTTCGATGTCCGATCAAGGCAAATTTTTTTCAATATGGTTATATTTTCTATATCTACGCGAAAAGCCACCACACACTGCCATAGGACTTATAGTTTACGTTTATTTGAATTTGACCATATATAGGGCAAAATTATAAGGAAAAATAAATGTTAAATGGGATAAAGGGATTGAGTTTACCACGTAGATCTCAAAAAAAATAAGCAACTTTAAAAAAAGAATTGCCTTAAAAAGATACTCGAGGCAAAAGTTTACAATCATTTGAAATTTCAACAAATGTAATGTAAAAGGGATAGTTTGTGAAATTTTCAACTTCAAACGGACATAAATCGTGCCTCTGATGTCCGATCAAGGTGACTTTTATATTCAATCTGCTTATTTTTTTTATATCTACGCGTAAAAATACCACGCACTACCATAGGACTTATAGTTTTACGTTTATCGGTTTTTGACCATATATAGGGGAAAATTATAAGGAAAAAATGAAAGTCAAATCGGATAAAAGGGATTGAGTTTAACACGTAGATCTCAAAAAATAAGGAACTTAAAAAAAGGAATCACCTCTTAAAGAAACTGGAGGGAAAATTTACGGTCATTTGAAGTTTCAACAAATGTAAGGTAAGAGGGGTAGTTTGTGAAATTTTGAACATCAAACTGACATAAATTGTGCCTCCGATGCCCAATCGAGCCGATTATTTTTTTTAATATGCTTATTTTTTCGATATCTATGCGAAAAGATACTACACAGTGCCATAGGACTTATAGTTTTACGTTTATCGGTTTTTGACAATATATACAGCCAAATTATATGGAAAAAATGAAAGTCAAATCGGATATAGTGATTGAGTATACCACGTATATTTCAAAAACATAAGCAACTTTAAAAATAGAATCGCCTCAAAAAGATACTCGAGGCAAAAGTTAGAGTCATTTGAAGTTTCAACAAATGTAACGTAAAAGGGATAGTTTGTGAAATTTTGAACTTCAAAAGAACATAAATTGTGCCTCCTATGTTCGATCAAGGTGACTTTTTTATTCAATTTGGTTATTTTTTTTATATCAACGCGAAAAAACACCATATACTACCATAGGAATTATAGTTTTACGTTTATCGATTTTTGACCATATATAGGGTAAAAGTATAAGGAAAAAATGAAAGTCAAACCGGATAAAGGAATTGAGTTTACCATGTATATCTCAAATAAATAAGCAACTTAAAAAAATCTCCTCTAAAAGATACTCGAGGCAAAAGTTACGGTCATTTGAAGTTTGAACAAATGTAACGTAAAAGGATAGTTTGTGAAATTTTGAACTTCAAACGAACATAAATCGTTCCTCCTATGTCCGATCAAGGTAATTTTTTATTCAATATGCTTTTTTTTATATCTACGTGAAAAAACACGATATGCTACCATAGGACTTTTAGTTTTACGTTTACCAATTTTTTACCATATATAGGGCAAAATTATAAGAAACAAATGAAAATAAAATCGGATAAAGGGATTGAGTTTATCAGGCAGATCTTAAAAAATAAGCAATTTTAAAAAGAGAATCGCCTTTTGAAAGATACTCGAGGCAAAAGTTACGGCCATTTGAAGTTTCAACAAATGAAACGTAAAAGAGGTAGTTTGTGAAATTTGAACTGCAAACGGACATAAAACGTGCTTGTGATGTCCAATTGAGGCGATTTTTTTCAAACTGTTTATTTTTTAAATATCTACGCAAAAAATACCACACACTACCATAGGACTTATAGTTTTACGTTTATCGGTTTTTGACCATATATAGGGCAAAATTATAAGGAATAAATGAAAGTCAAATCGGATAAAGGTATTAAGTTTACAATGTAAATCTCAAAAAAATAAGACACTTTAAAAAAACAATTGCCTCTAAACGATACTCGAGGCAAAATTTACGGCTATTTGATGTTTCAACAAATGTAACGTAAAAGGGGTAGTTTGTGAAATTTTGAACTTTAAATGAACATAACTCGTGCCTCCGATGTCCGATCGATGCGATTGTTTTTTTCAATCTGCTTTTTTTTTTTTATATGTACGTGAAAAAACACCACACACTGCCATAGGACTTATAGTTTTACGTTTATCTGTTTTTGACAATATATAGGGCCAAATTATTAGGAAAAATGAAAATCAAATTGAATAAAAGGGATTGAGTTTAACACGTAGATCTCAAAAAAATAAGCAACTTTAAAAAAAGAATCGCCTCTAATAGAAACTCGAGGCAAAATTTACGGCCATTTGACGTTTCAATAAATGTAAAGTAAAGGGGTTGTTTGTCAAATTTTGAAATTCAAACGGACATAAATTATGCCTCCGACGTCCGATCGAGCCGATTATTTTTTTCAATCTACTTATTTTTTCGACATCTACGTGAAAAATATCACACACTGCCATAGGACTTATAGTTTTACGTTTGTCGGTTTTTGACCATATCTAGGGCAAAATTATAAGAAAAAAATGAAAGTCAAATCGGATAACGGTAGTGAGTTGACAACGTAGATCTCAAAAAAATAAGCAACTTAAAAAAAATAATCGCCTCTAAAAGATACTCGAGGCAAAAGTTACGGTCATTTGAAATTTCAAAAAATGTAACATAAAAGGGGTAGTTTTTGAAATTTTGAACTTCAAACGGACATAAATCATGCCTCTGATGTACGATCGAGGCGATATTATCTTCGTTCTGCTTATGTTTTCTTTATCTTCGCGAAAAAAAACCAAACACTACCATAGAACTTATATTGGATAAAGGGACTGAGTTTACCACGTAGATCTCAAAAAAATAAGCAACTTTTAAAAAATAATCGCCTCTAAAAGATACTCGAGGCCAAAGTTACGGTCATTTGAAATTTCAACAACTGTAACGTAAACGGGGTAGTTTATAAAATTTTGAACTTCAAAAGGACGTAAATCGTGCCTCTGATGTCCGATCAAGGGGATTTCTTTCAATTGCTTATTTTTCGCTATCTACGCAAAAAAATAACACACACTGCCATAGGACTTGTAGATTTATATTTATCGGTTTTTAACAATATATAGGGCAAAATTATAAGGAAAAAATAAAAGTCAAATTGAATAAAGGGATTGAGTTTACAACGTTGATCTCGAAAAAATAAGCAACTTTAAAAGAAGAATCGCCTCTAAAAGATACTCGAGGCAAAAGCTACGGCCATTCGAAATTTTAACAAATGTAATGTAAAAGGGCTAGTTTGTGAAGTTTTGAACTTCAAACGGACTTAAATTGTGCCTTCGATGTCTCATCGAGGTGATTTTTTCTTAGTGTACTTATTTTTCCAATATCTTCGTGAAAAAACACCACATACTGCCATAGGACTTATAGTTTTATGTTTTTGGTTTTTGACCATATATAGGGCAAGATTATAAGGAAAAAATGAAAGTCAAATCGGATAAAGGGATTGACTTTACCACATAGATCTAAAAAAATAAGCAACTTTAAAAAAAACAATCACCTCTAAAATATACTCGAGGCAAAAGTTACGGCAATTTGAAGTTTCAACAAATGTAATGTAAAAGGAGTAGTTTGTGAAATTTTGGAATTAAACGGACATAAATCGTATCTCCGATGTCCGATCGAGGTGATTTTTTTTCAATCTGCTTATTTTTTCAATATCTATGTGAAAAAACACCACACACTACCATAAGACTTATAGTTTTACGTTTATCAGTTTTGACCATATATAGGGCAAAATTATAAGGAAAAAATGAAAGTCAAATTGGATAAAGGGATTAATTTTAACATGTTGATATCCAAAGAATAAGCAACATCAAAAAAAGAATTGCCTCTAAAAGATACTTGAGGCAAAAGTTACGGTCATTTGAAGTTTCAACAAATGTAACGTAAAAGGGGTAGTTTGTGAAATTTTGAGCTTCAAACGAACATAAATCGTGCCTCCGATGTCCGATCAAGGGGATTTCTTTCAATTGCTTATTTTTCGCTATCTACGCAAAAAAATAACACACACTGCCATAGGACTTGTAGATTTATATTTATCGGTTTTTAACAATATATAGGGTAAAATTATAAGGAAAAAATAAAAGTCAAATTGAATAAAGGGATTGAGTTTACAACGTTGATCTCGAAAAAATAAGCAACTTTAAAAGAAGAATCGCCTCTAAAAGATACTCGAGGCAAAAGCTACGGCCATTCGAAATTTTAACAAATGTAATGTAAAAGGGCTAGTTTGTGAAGTTTTGAACTTCAAACGGACTTAAATTGTGCCTTCGATGTCTCATCGAGGTGATTTTTTCTTAGTGTACTTATTTTTCCAATATCTTCGTGAAAAAACACCACATACTGCCATAGGACTTATAGTTTTATGTTTTTGGTTTTTGACCATATATAGGGCAAGATTATAAGGAAAAAATGAAAGTCAAATCGGATAAAGGGATTGACTTTACCACATAGATCTAAAAAAATAAGCAACTTTAAAAAAAACAATCACCTCTAAAATATACTCGAGGCAAAAGTTACGGCAATTTGAAGTTTCAACAAATGTAATGTAAAAGGAGTAGTTTGTGAAATTTTGGAATTAAACGGACATAAATCGTATCTCCGATGTCCGATCGAGGTGATTTTTTTTCAATCTGCTTATTGTTTCAATATCTATGTGAAAAAACACCACACACTACCATAAGACTTATAGTTTTACGTTTATCAGTTTTGACCATATATAGGGCAAAATTATAAGGAAAAAATGAAAGTCAAATCGGATAAAGGAATTGAGTTTACCACGTAGATTTCAAAAAAATAAACAACTTTAAAAAAAGAATCACCTCTTAAAGATACTCGAGGCAAAATTTATGGTCATTTGAAGTTTCAACAAATGTAATGTAAAAGGGGTAGTTTTTGAAATTTTGAGCATCAAACGGACATTTGAAGTTTCAACAAATGTAAAGTAAAAGGGTTAGTTTTGACCATATCTATGGCAAAATTATAAGAAAAATTATAAGAAAAAAATGAAAGCCCAATCGGATAAAGGTATTAATATTACCACATAAATGTCACAAAAATAAGCAACTTTAAAAAAAGAATCGCCTCTAAAAGATACTCGAGGCAAAAGTTACGGCCATTTGAAGTTTCAACAAATGTAAAGTAAAAGGGTTAGTTTTTGAAATTTTGAGCTTCAAACGGACATAAATCGTGGTTACGATGTCCGATCGAGGCAATTTTTTTTTAATCTGCTTATTTTTTATATCTACGCGGAAAAACACCACACATAGCCATAGGACTTATAGTTTCACGTTTAACGGTTTTCGACCATATATAGGGCAAAATTATAAGCAAAATTTAAAGTCAAATTGGATAACGGGATTAATTTTATAACGTAGATCTCAAAAAAATAAGCAACTTTAAAAAAAATTGCCTCTAAAATATACTCGAGGCAAAATTTACGACCATTTAAAGTTTCAACAAATATAACGTAAATGGGGTAGTTTATGAAATTTTGAACTTCAAACAGACATAAATCGTGGCCACCATGTCCGATCGAGGCGATTTTATTTTCAATCTGCTTATGTTTTCTCTATCTACGCGAAAAAATACCATACACTGCCATAGAAGTTATAGTTTTACGTTTATCAATTTCTGACCATATATAGGGCAAAATTATAAGGAAAAATGAAAGTCAAATCGGATAAAGGGATTGAGTTTACCACGTAGATCACAAGAAAAAATAAGCAACTTTAAAAAAAGAATCGCCTCTAAAAGATACTCGAGGCAAAAGTTACGGTCATTTGAAATTTCAAAAAATGTAACGTAAAAGGGGTAGTTTTTGAAATTTTGAACTTCAAACGGACATAAATTGTGCCTCTGATGTACGATCGAGGCGATATTATTTTCGTTCTGCTTATGTTTTCTTTATCTTCGCGAAAAAAAACTAAACACTACCATAGAACTTATATTGGATAAAGGGATTGAGTTTACCACGTAGATCTCAAAAAAATAAGCAACTTTTAAAAAATAATCGCCTCTAAAAGATACTCGAGGCCAAAGTTACGGTCATTTGAAATTTCAACAACTGTAACGTAAACGGGGTAGTTTGTGAAATTTTGAACTTCAAAAGAACGTAAATCGTGCCTCTGATGTACGATCGAGGCAAGTTTTTTTTAATCTGCTTATTTTTTGTATATCTACGCGAAAAAATACCACACAATGCCATGACACTTATAGTTTTACGTTTATCGGGTTTTGACCATATATAGGGCAAAATTATTAGGAAAAAATGAAAGTCAAATTGGATAAAGGGATTAAGTTTAACATGTTGATATCCAAAGAATAAGCAACATCAAAAAAGGAATTGCCTCTAAAAGATACTTGAGGCAAAAGTTACGGTCATTTGAAGTTTAAACAAATGTAACGTAAAAGGGGTAGTTTGTGAAATTTTGAGCTTCAAACGAACATAAATCGTGCCTTCGATGTCCGATCAAGGGGATTTCTTTCAATCTGCTTATTTTTCGCTATCTACGCAAAAAAATAACACACACTGCCATAGGACTTCTAGATTTATATTTATCGGTTTTTAACAATATATAGGGCAAAATTATAAGGAAAAAAAAAAGTCAAATCGAATAAAGGGATTGAGTTTACAACGTTGATCTCAAAAAAATAAGCAACTTTAAAAGAAGAATCACCTCTAAAAGATACTCGAGGCAAAAGTTACGACCATTCGAAATTTTAATAAATGTAATGTAAAAGGGCTAGTTTGTGAAGTTTTGAACTTCAAACGGACTTAAATTGTGCCTTCGATGTCTCATCGAGGTAATTTTTTCTTAGTCTATTTATTTTTCCAATATCTTCGTGAAAAAACACCACCCACTGCCATAGGACTTATAGTTTTACGTTTTTGTTTTTGACCATATATAGGGCAAGATTATAAGGAAAAAATGAAAGTCAAATCGGATAAAGGGATTGAGTTTACCACGTAGATCTAAAAAGATAAGAAACTTTAAAAAAAAACAATCACCTCTAAAATATACTCGAGGCAAAAGTTACGGCAATTTGAAGTTTCAACAAATGTAACGTAAAAGGAGTAGTTTGTGAAATTTTGAAATTAAACGGACATAAATAGTTCCTCCGATGTCCGATCGAGGTGATTTTTTTTCAATCTGCTTATTTTTTCAATATCTATGTGAAAAAACACCACACACTACCATAAGACTTATAGTTTTACGTTTATCAGTTTTGACCATATATAGGGCAAAATTAGAAGGAAAAAATGAAAATCAAATCGGATAAAGGAATTGAGTTTACCACGTAGATTTCAAAAAAATAAACAACTTTAAAAAAAGAATCACCTCTTAATGATACTCGAGGCAAAATTTATGGTCATTTGAAGTTTCAACAAATGTAATGTAAAAGGGGTAGTTTTTGAAATTTTGTGCATCAAACGGATATAAATCGTGCCTCCGATGTCCGATCCAGGTCACTTTTTATTCAATCTGCTTTTTTTTTTTGATATCTACACGAATAAACACCACATACTATCATAGGACTTATAGTTTTACGTTTATCGATTTTTGATCATATATAGGGTAAAATTATAAGGAAAAATAAAAGTCAATTAGAATAAAGAGATTGAGTTTGCCACGTAGATCTCAAAAAAATAAGCAACTTTTTTTTAAAAAAATCGCCTCTAAAAGATATTCGAGGCAAAAGTTACGGCCATTTGAAGTTTCAACAAATGTAACGTGAAAGAGGTAGTTTGTGACATTTTGAACTTCAAACGGACATAAATACCACACACTATCGTAGGACTTATAGTTTATGTTTATCGGTATTGAACATATATAGGGCAAAATTATAAGAAAAAAATGAAAGTCAAATCGGATAAAGGGATTAAGTTTACAACGTAGATCTCGAAAAAATAAGAAACTTTAAAAAATAAATTGCCTCTAAAAGATACTCGAGGCAAAAGTTACGGCCATTTGAAGTTTCAACAAATGTAACGTAAAAGAGGTAGTTTGTGACATTTTGAACTTCAAACAGACATAAGTTGTGGCTCCGCTATCCGATCAAGGAGATTTTTTGCAATCTACTTATTTTTTCGCTATCTACGCAAAAAGACACCATACACTGCCATAGTACTTATGTTTTAACGTTTATCGATTTTTGACCATATATAGGGCAAAATTATAAGGAAAAAAAAGTTAAGTCGGATAAGAGATTGGAGTTTACCACGTAGATTTCGAAAAAATAAGCAACTTTAAAAAAAGAATCGCCTCAAAAAGATACTCGAGGCAAAATTTACGGCCATTTGAAGTTTTTACAAACGAAACGTAAAAGAGGTAGTTTGTAAGGACTTCAAACAGACATTAATAGTTCCTCCGATGTCCGATCGAGGCAAATTCTTTTTCAATCTGCTTATTTTTTTGATATCAACGCGAAAAAATACCACACACTGCCATAGAACTTATAGTTTTACGTTTATAGGTTATTGACCATATATAGGGTGAAATTATAAGAAAAAAATGAAAGTCAAATCGGATAAAGGGATTGAGTTTAACACGTAGATCTCAAAAAAATAAGCAACTTTAAAAAATGAATCGCCTCTTAAAGATGCTCGAGGCAAAACTTACGGATATTTAAAGTTTCAACATCTGTAACGTAAAAGGGGTAGTTTATGAAATTTTGAACTTCAAACAGACATAAATCGTGCCTCCGATGTCCGATCGAGGCGATTTTTTAATTCAATCTGCTTATTTTTTCTATATCTACACGAAAAAATACCACACACTGCCATAGGACTTATAATTTTACGTTTATCGGTTTTTGACCATATATAGGACAAATTTATAAGGAAAAAATGAAAGTCAATTCACATAAAGTTATTTAATTTACCACGTAGATCTCAAAAAAATAAGTAACTTTAAAATAAGAATCACCTCTAGAAGATACTCGAGGCAAAAGTTATGGCCATTTGAATTTTTAATATATGTAACGTAAAAGGGTAGTTTGTGTAATTTTGAACTAAAAATGGACATAAATCATGCCTCCGATGTCCGATCGAGGCAAATTTTTTTAATCTGCATATTTTTTCGTTATAATTTTACGTTTATCGATTTTTGACCATATATAGGGAAAAATTATAAGGAAAAAATAAAATTCAAATCGGATAGAGGGATTAAGTTTACCATGTAGATCTCAAAAAAATAAGCAACTTTAAAAAAAGAATAGCACCCTAAAAGTTACTCGAGGCAAAAGTTACGGTCTTTTGAAGTTTCAACAAATGTAACGTAAAAGGGTAGTTTGTGAAATTTAGAATTTCAAACGGATATAAATCATGCCTCCGAAGTCCGATCGAGACGATTTTCTTTTAGTCTGCTTCTTTTTTCGATATCTACGCGAAAAAACACACTGCCATAGAACTTATAGTTTTACGTTTATCAGTTTTTTACCATATATATGGCAAATTATAAGGAAAAATGAAAGACAAATCGGATAAATAGATTGAGTTTACCACGTAGATCTCCAAAAAATAAGCAACTTTAAAAAAATAATCGCCTCTAAAAGATACTCGAGCCAAAAGTTACGGTCATTCGAAATTTGAACAAATGCAACGTAAAAGGGTTAGTTTGTGACATTTTGAATTTCAAACGGACATAAGTCCTGCCTCCGATGTCCGATCGAGGCAAAAAAAAATTCAATCTGCATATTTTTTTGATACATACGCGATAAAACACCACACATGGCTATAGGACTTATAGTTTTACGTTTATCGTTTTTTGAATATATATAGGGCAAAATTATTAGGAAAAAATAAAATTCAAATCGAATAAAGGGATTGAGTTTACCACGTAGATCTCAAAAAAATAAGCAACTTTGAAAAAAGAATCTCCTCTAAAAGATACTCGAGCTAAAAGTTACGATCAATTGAAGTTTCAACAAATGTAACGTAAAAGAGGTAGTTTGTGAAATGTTGAACTTCAATTTGACATAAATCGCACCTCCAATCGAGGTGATTTTTGTTTTTAAATTTGCTTATTTTTTTTATATCTACGCGAAAAAACACCACACACTGTCATAGGACTTATAAGTTTACATTTATCGGTTTTTGACCATATATATGGCAAAATTATAAGCAAAAAATGAAAGTCAAATCGTATAAAGGGATTGTGTTTACCACGTAAATCTTGAAAAAATAAGCAACTTTAAAAAAATCGCCTCTAAAAGATACTCGAGGCAAAAGTTACGGTCATTTGAAGTTTCAAAAAATGTAACGTCAAAGAGATAGTTTGAATTTCAAACAGATATAAATTGCACCTCCGATGTATGATCAAGACGATTTTTTTTAATATGCTTTTTTTTTCAATATCTACGCAATAAAACACCACACACTGCCATTAGACTTATAGTTTTACGTTCTTCGATTTTTGACCGTATATAGGGCAAAATTATAAGGAAAAAATGAAAGTCAAATCGGATAAACAGATTGAGTTTACCACGTAGATCTCAAAAAAGAAGCAACTTTCAAAAAAGAATCGCCTCTAAAAGATATTCGAGGCAAAAGTTAAGGCCTTTTGAAGTTTCAACATATGTAACGTAAAAGGGGTAGTTTGTGCAATTTTGAACTTCAAATGGACATGAATTGTGCCTTCGATGTCTGATCGTGACGGTTTTTTTAATATGCTTATTTTTTTATATATCTACGCAAAAAAATACCACACACTTTCATAGGACTTACTGTTTCGTTTATTAGTTTTTGACCATATATAGGGCAAAATTATAAGGAAAAAATGAAACTCAAGGATAGAGGGATTGAGTTTACCACGTAGATTTTGAAAAAATAAGAAACTTTAAAAGAAGAATCGCCTCTAAAAGATACTCGAGGCAAAAGTTACGACTATTTGAAGTTTCAATAAATGTAACATAAAAGGGGTCATTTTTGAAATTTTGAACTTCAAAACGGATATTAATCGTGCCTCTGATGTTCGATCGAGGCAATTGTTTTTAATATGCTTATTTTTTCAATATCTACGCAAAAAACACCACACTGTCAAAGGTCTTATTGTTTTACGTTTATCGGTTTTTGACCGTAGGGAAAAATTATAAGGAAAAAAGAAAAGTCAAATCGGATAAAGCGATTGAGTAACCTCGTCGATCTCAAAAAAATAAGCAACTTTAAAAAAAGAATCGTTTCCAAAAGATACTCGAGACAAAAGTTACGACAATTTGAAGTTTCAACAAATGTAACGTAAAAAAAGAGTATTTTGTGAAATTGTGAACTTCAAACGGACATAAATCATGCCTCCGATGTCCGATAGAGACGATTTTTTTCAATATCTACGCGAAAAAAACACCACACACAACCATATGACATATAGTTTTTACGTTTATCGATTTTTGACCATATATAGGGCAAAATTCTAAGGACAAAATGAAAGTCAAATCGGATAAAGTGATTGAGTTTACCACGTATATCTCAAAAAAATAAACAACTTTAAAAAAAGAATCGATAATAGATACTCGAGGCAAAAGTTACGGTCATTTGAAGTTTCAACAAATGTAATGTAAAAGAGGTAGTTTATGAAATTTTGACCTTCAAACAAACATAAATCATGCCTCCGATGTCCGATCGAGGCAAAAAAAATTTCAATTTGCTTATTTTTTTGATAACTGCGCGAAAAAACTCCATACACTACCATAGGACTTATAGTTTTACGTCTGTCGGTTTTTGACCATAAATAGGGCAAAATTATAAGGAAGATCTCGAAAAAATAAGCAACTTTAAAATAGATACTCGAGACAAAAGTTACGGCCATTTGAAGTTTCAACAAATGAAACGTAAAAGGGTAGTGGCGATTTTATTTTTCAATCTATTTTTTCGCTATCTACGCAAAACAACACAGCACACCTCGAGGCGTCGTGCCCCGAGGACCCCTACCCTACCCATCCCCCCAGACCTCAAGTCGTCGTGCCCCCTGACCTCGAGGCGTCGTGCCCCAAGGCCCTCTACCCTACCCTACCCTACCCTACCCTACCCCACCCCACCCTACCCCACCCCGGACCTCGAGGCGCCGTGCCCCGAGGCCCTCTACCCTATCCTACCCTACCCCACCCCCACCCCCCGGACCGTTGAAGGCGCCCGGCCCCGCGGGCCCCCTCCCCTAATCCTACCCTACCCCCCCCCCACCCCCCGAACCTCGACGTAGCCCCGAGTACTCCCCTACCTACTGAGACCTAACCCCCCACTGCCACCCCCCCACCTCGAGACGCTTCGTGCCCGAAGTCCCCCAC
>JABWTJ010000631.1:26215-44741 GCA_016801875.1 Solanum sitiens
TCGAGGCTCCGTGCCCCGAGGCCCCCTACCCTACCCCACCCACCCTCCAGAACCTCGAGCGCCGTGCCCGAGGCCCCTACCCTACCCTACTCCCAGCCCACCCCAGACCTCGCGGCGCGTGCCCCGAGCCCCCTAACCTACCCCCCCCTCCCAGTTGCAGCAACTGTACAAGCAGCACCTCCACCGGCAGGTACTGAAGCCAACTTTTCTCTGCCCGCAGCAATCAGCTTAGTTAAATCCTATCATCAACGGCCTTAGCTCCAACTACAATCCAAGTGTTAATTCAAAATGAATTACTAAATCAGCAGACATGTATCACAGTTAGGAATAACAAGCCAGCACAGTTTGACCCTAATACATAAAAGCAGGAATAACAACCCTCATCAGGTGTTTTCAGATCTTGCAAGTAATTATTTTGAACATTTTGTAAACTACAAAAATGACACTTCTAGTAGTCTGTGTACTCACACACACCTCAACTAATTTGACATGATCGTATAGATATCTCCCACAACCCGGGTGTTTATATGAGTAGTTTTTTGTAAAACATTTCACCTGGGGGGATTGCATGCTTAACCACGATCTATAGGGGGAAAGCTTTGAAACTTGGAGTTTTAAATACATTTTTGGAATCTGTTCTGTTTTCTGTTCTTCCCACATCTTCTTTTGGAGTTTTTTCGCTTTGTTTCGTATGTTCATTATGAGAACCATGATAGTGATTAGTGACTCAATGGAAGTGCTAGTTTTCTTGTTTATTGCTATTTTACCAGGACTTTAATGGAACATGAAAGTTTCAGTTCAGTTGAAGTCCTCTTTCTACTTTTTCCTTCTCTTCCCATTCTGCCACACTAACAAGCTAGAAAAGAGACATGTATACTACAGAATTTCCAATCAGCAAAACAACAGCTCTTTTTCCAATAAATATCTATGGTAAACAGAAGTGCCACTATCCTCAAAGAACAATCTTTAACATTCAAAGCTGCTCATCACCTATGCTGCTCGGATTCTCCGAAAAATGATCACATACCTGTGTCGGATCCTTCAAAAATGCATTACTTTTGAAGGATCCAACACGCACCAAGTCCAAGCAACATAGCTCATTACATAAACAAAAGAAAAATCATATCCAAATTCTGAATAGAATAGAACACCAAATAATCTTGAAAGTTCACAATGGTATAAGGGAGAATTGAAAGAAGCAAAAGCATATTAAACATAAGAATTAAAGCACAACAGTTGAGAAGGGAAAATTGAATCCATTGTGAATGCTGATTTTTCATATTGGCAATGTTGCTTTTTTTTTACAAATGACAATCTCCGCAATGAAAAAAAAAGAACTCCATACTGAATGAAAGAGTAAGGATGATCCTTTTCTTGCGGCGGGAAAAGAAAGGCGCAACAGTCTAGATTTAACAGAGGAACGTATGAATACAGTAACAACTGCACGACAAGGAACCAATAATTCTACAGCATGTTGGGGAAAACCACGAATCAAGCCCAAAGAAATAAAATAAATAAACCCCTGGACATACTAATTAACAGCATTAGATGGCAGAGATACACTTCCTAAATTGAATGAAAGAGTAATGATCAATCCTTTTCTTGCGGTGGGGAAAGAAAGGCGCAAAAACAGTCCAGATTTAAAAAAGGAAACAAGCACGTATGAATTGATTATATTTAAACAATAACAACTGCACAAGAAGAAACTATACTCAAACTAATTTTCTTTTAGAATAACAGCATAGTTTGACACATTTAACTAATGGACTGGACAAGAAAGTTGGAAAAAAAATCATGCCACATAAATCCATCAGATAATGCTACTGGTTTTACATTAAAATTCAACCAAATATTTTTCGCTCCAATCAGGAGCTAAACAAAGTATTCAATAAAACTCGAAGACTTATGGTATCTAATAGCATTCAAACTCATCAGACAGACCTAAGAACACACTGTTTACTTAAACCAACATGAAATTATATTATAACACACCTGTGATTGTGAAGAAGCACATTAACATGAAAATGAATACCAAGATTCAGCTAGCTTTAGACAAACAATGGAGCCAACGAATCTAACTACCAACACATAATCCCAAAATAACTTTATCATGCTTATAGTCCAAAAATTCACAAGAAAAACGAAGTTGAAGCAAAAGAGTACAACGAAAGAAACCAACAGTTCTTAATAGCAGAACCTTTACCAAATATTGAACACATAACACACCAAATTGAAACGGAATACAAGGGGATTCGAGATTACCTTTCTTGGAGCAGCAAAACTGACACCAAACGAACAAGAGATAGCAGCGATTTCTCACCAATTCAGTGACATTCCGACGGAACTTTGAGTTCCAAGCAGTAGACCCAAAACCTCAATCGCCTTTTTTGCTTAACGATTCTCTGTATATATATACTTCCTCCTTTTTTTTCTTCTGTCTCCAATCTCTAAAACTGATAAGAATTTCCGGTGAATCGGAGAAATTTGGAATTCAAAATCCTTTTGTGGCCGTTGGGAAGCTGATATTGCCGTTGGAGTTCTTTTGATGTGGGCTGGGTCGACTTGAAATGCAGAATTGAGGAATTGGGCTGAGTTTGTATATTCTTGGGCTGACAATTGGCCCAATTTTGGGTCTTAATCATTTAATAATGAAAATGATCTGGTCACTTATGAATTGAACATCAATTTATTTATTTATTCAAATATGATTTGTTTTTATAAATAATTTATAGACTAAAAACAAATTTATTAAAAGGTTATAAAATCGAATCTCATGCGGGTTATTTAATACAAAAAAGTGATGTGAACTTCACAATACGAAGTTAGAGAATATAATATAATAGACTATTAAAAGAAGCAATAATTGAAGTTGTATGTTGCTTTTTAAATAATTTATACAAGTCTTGTTGAAAATAATTGCAGAGATAAAAATTAAAAATGGCTGGACCAAATAGACCACAAATTGTTCTATTTGGATCCTCAAAGCCATGAAGGTTGGGGTTCAATCCTCACTGATCTATACTCATGCAAGGTAGTCTACTTATCTCTTATTCTATCTTTAATTTGTTGTTTTATTTTTATATATGTTTTTGTTTTTGGTCTCTTGTTTTTTTTATTGAGTAAAGATGATTATTATTGAGAATACATATCCGAAGTAGGAATTCTTTATCGGTTAAGATTTTGACATGTCTTGTCGGTTCGCTTTGTCTTTTTAAATGTTCCTTCGCCTTGTCATGTCTAGCCTCATTCCGCTTGTGTCCTGTCATGCCTAATCCCAAGTTTTGTGTTTTAGTATCTAATTGAAAGGAGAGTGAGGGTTAATAGTACGTACTTAGCTTCTTCCTATGTTGATATCAAAGGAATGAATGCAAGATTGTGTTTATTGTAATTAAATGATATGTATTTCTACTCTAATTTATAATTATATCATTTAATTTGATGTAAATACTCAAAAAGTAACCCGAAATTGAACGTCCTATGTGCATATTTAGTTGAACGAAGCTTGGAGAACAAATTACGGATCAAAACTATAAAACAAAAGTATTATATATTTGTAAATGATAAATAGTATATTTGAAATAGAACTCAATTAGAAGGGTGTTGAAGCTAATCTCAAACCACAATTTATTTTTTTCCAATAAACAATTTGTGTGTACTAATTCTACGATAATCAAACTATATGTTCTGAAGGCGGTTCATCAATTGGATCCTAAAAATATGAATACATATACTTTTTTTTATCATCGTAAATCAAGTTGATTATGCTTTTTATAGGCAGATATAGTGCTTCGTGGATATGGTGGTTGAAACACTAGGCTGGCTCTACAGGTGTTGGACCAAATATTTCCCAAGGTACTTCCTACCACTGTCGTTCAGTGTATGAAATTTAAAATCTTATATATATATATATATATATAATGATATGCTTATTTACATTTATTTGTTCATATATAATTAAGGATGCAACCGTACAACCATCACTTGTTATCTTATACTTTGGTGGAAATGACTCAATGAAACCTGATCCAAATGGTCTAAATGCTCATGTTCCTCTTCTTGAATATATACAAAACATGAAGAACATTGTACTTCATCTCAAGGTATCTATTTTAAAACTACTCAACGAATAATAAATTTTGTAGCTAAACAGTAAAATTAATCGCTAATGCTTTATCAAAATTGCTTGCAGAGCCTATCGGAAAAGATTCGAATAATAGTTCTTAGTACTCCTCCAGTGAATGAGGAACAAATCATCAAATTGTTCGGGTAAGACATACTGAAATGTAACAAAAATGGGATTTTAAGAAAATAAAATAAGACATTTTAATACTAGTTTTCTTGACTTAGCAGGGCAATCTATCGAAAATAATATTTCTGACAAACTTTACATCAAAAATCTCATATTTTTAACGATGTTCGTTCGATAATTCGTATATTTGGCTTGTTTGTTTTTGGAAAACAGAAGTTCTCGACGTTCAAATGAGAGCTCACATATATATTCAGAAGCTTGTATAAAAATGTGCAAACAGTTGGGGATCAAGGTGATTGATCTTTGGACTGCACTTCAAAATCGAAATGATTGGTTATCTTCTCATTTCACGTAGGTTTTTCTATCTTAATTTAAAGCTTCAAATATTAATTCGTCGTAAATAATTGATTGAGAAGTTAAATTCATGTAGATAATTTTACCAATTATGTTTAAGACTTCTCATCTACTTTCTAATTAAATTATTTTTACGTAGGACACGTGAGAAAAAAGATCTTAAATCAACTCATGTGCAACCTTTCCTTATTTTGACACCCTCACATATGTAAACCCTTTTTGTAGTGATCTCTTCGAAAAATTTCTAAAATAAGTTATATATAAAATCTATTTATACAAGATGGTATCCCACCACTCGAACTCGAACCGAAATGTATTAATGTTACTTTCCTAAGAGCAGTGTGTCTATCAATTTATCATAACACCTTGTCTTAAATTCATAATAGCCTATGAATAAGCAATTGTGGAGATTGAGTAAGCTATTTTAGTTTATTAAGTTATACTTCAAATGGATCAACAACAATAAAAAGTTGTACAAATAGCAATTTGAGGTGTAAGGTTCTAATTTTACCTTGGGGTAACAAATAATGAAAGATAATATTGTATTAGTGAAAATAACTAGCAAGACCTCTATTTATAATACTATAAAATCTACTTTAACTCAAAATTGGAAAACTTATACCTATATGAATGTAAATACAAATCAACTAGACATGAGTTCTTACAATTTTGAATTATTTTTTCCAATATATATATATATACACTTGAGGTCCAAATTCACTATGATATTTTGTTATATTTGGGTGTGAAGGGATGGGATACATTTAACAGCAGAAGCAAGCAAAGTTGTGGTTAAGGAAATCTTAAAGGTTGTGAAAGAAGCAGATTGGGAGCCAAATCTACATTGGAAATCATTGCCAAATGAATTTGCACAATATTCACCTACTAACTTTGTTGGGCCTGATGGTAACACTCCTGTTAATGTTGCTGATTAGGACTTGGACTGGCAAGCCCAATGGATCTGACAATATGAATGTCCTATCATGTTCGTCCGCGGTCTAGATAGGAATTTCTCTAATAATTTTTTGACTGTCTCTGTATTCTGTATAATACCTCTCACACCTTCTCTTTACATGTCTAAACTATCTTAATTTCGTTTCCCTCATTTTTCCATCATTCATGGGCCAGTCCCACCTTAGTAGGGTGAATCGAAATAGATTAATAAATATTTCTTGTTTAAAACAAATTTAATTTGTCAAACCGACTTGTATTTGAGATTGAATTTTGAAAAAAAAAACACTTCAAGTATGTGGACTCAAACATGATACTCTTCTTAAGTCTTGTTAAGTTTTAAATGAAATTCTCATGTGATAATGTAAATCCAAATTACATGAGCTGGTCTACAATCTGGAAATTTAGTATATATGAGAAGATCAAATATTTTATATGACTTGCCAGACATAATAAATATATGTCCAACGAATCTAATAATTGAGTCACCATTATAATTTATGTCTAATAATTATGCCTAAACTGATATGGATACCAAAATGTATTAAATGGATCAAAATGTATTTTAATCTTATGGTCTTAAATATGTAGTTGAAATTAGTCAATTACTAAAAGGAAAGAAATATTTTTTTAAAAACGAAATAAAAAATATTATGAATTAAGAATGTATTAAATGTATCAAAATGTATTTTAATCTTATGGTCTTAAATATGTAGTTGAAATTAGTCAATTACTAAAAGGAAAAGAAATATTTTTTTAAAAACGAAATAAAAAAATAACAGGACAAACAAATCAAAATGAAGACTAAATATAGTACGCAAACTAACAATACGAAGGTTTACGCCAATGTGAGAATGGATTGCAGTGAGCACCAAATTGAAATTAAGGCAAATAGGCAATTGCGAATTTGCACGTATTGTCAAGTCTAATTGCAAATGGCAAGCTGCTAATGATAATATATGCATAGATAAATAGTCATTTATTTTATTTTTTTGGTAAATAGCGATTTATATATTAGAAAAAAGTTGAATAACTAGGATTTATTAGTATAAAATCTAATTTCTTTTTTCAAAGGGTTAAAAAAGTGAGCACCGTTTCGCTAGAGGGCTTTGTGAGTATATACTTACGTTCCAATTTATTTATCTTAACTTCCTTTTTAATTACTTGACTTTTTCTAAAAGAAAAAAAAATCTTCTTTCTTAGCTAACTCGTCAATTTCAACTTATCAACAGACAATTTTAATATCACAAGACCTAAGAACATTTTGATACATTTACCCTAATTTAAGTTTAAAATCACAAGATTCTATAAAAAAAAATGACTACTTATATACAACACGTCAACCAACCTTTGGAGTTTGACCACATCCAAAGACAGCCCTCAAGGTGTACAAGAAAAGTCTCAAAGAAGAAGCTGCTACAACAAAGAACCAATTCCTATATATCAATACAATTTACTTTCTTGAACACTATAAAACATCAAAATCAGATAATCAAATTGAAACGGAGCGAAAGAAGTATATATAGATATATAAATAGATATAGTAATAGATATATGATCGGTGCATCCTAAACTTGTCAACAACTAATTAACATGGTCAGTAAAGAGTACTCTGATCAAACATTCATAACTTATTGGCAAAACTATTTATAAAAGCCAAAGCATTACTAGTAACTTCCTTGACCTTCCCTGCACGATTACAAACATCTAATTTGAATGGCTCATCATCACTCACATCTTCAAATCCATCAGTACAAGTATCCTCGTTGCTCAAAGCCGCACTCATCCATGTTTGAACATTACTCATTTGAAACCTCAACGACTCACTCGAGCCCCCGAGGGTACGCATTTGACTCAACGAGTCACGTATCTGATCGACTGCATCTCCAAATACAGAGAAGCAGTCGTGGAGCGCAGCCACTGCACGTGGCTGCGCTCCATAGTCAGCTTCACGAGATAAGTTGGAAACAAAAGCTGACATTCGCTTAGCTTTTGCTAGGCTTACTCCAATAGCGACACGTGCTAGGCGACCGGGGTCTTGTTGTACCGCGGTAGCGTAGTGATTTAATGAGTGGTAGCAGGTATCTGGATACAAAGTGGTTTTACAATTTGAACGGATGTAGTCCGAGTCATTGAGGACGATGTCAACGGATGACACCGTGGTGGGGTCGAGGAGGGCGGCGGAGGGGGCGGGGATAAGGGAGAGGTGGAGGAGCACGGTGGTGAAGAGGATGAAAAGAGTACATGAGATTTTCATGGTTTATCTACTATAGTTTATTTTTCAACAAAATGTAGCAATATATGGGTAATTGGTTTGGAGGTGAATGACATTTTTGTCCTAATTAAGAACCATTTGTAATGTGGAGTGATGATTTTTGTTGTTGAAAAGAACATTCATTATGCTCCTTTAATTCTGGTAGTACTATTGAACAATGCAAAAAGTTGAAAAGTAATTACTTCTTCAATCTATGAAGTATCGATAAGATCTTATAGTTATAGTAATTTGTATTTTAACTTTTCTTTTAGTCCGTCGGAAAAATAAATTAGTTTTTAGTAACTTTTTTACTTAGTATGTTTTTAGATCACCAAAAAATACAAAGTATTTCAATACATTTTACATATCTTTAATTTATGAGCGAAAGATTCAAAAAATCAAAATGTTATGAATTAATTATCAACCACAAGGAAAAAGATTAAGGGAGGCATGTTAGCCAGAGATCAAGAAAAATCGCACAATAAATAATCTAGTTGTTAAATAGTTTCACCACTATATGAAAGTAAACGAATTAGCGATAGATAAATTTTTATAGTTAAATTTAAAAAATAATCAAGCTAATATTTAGCTATGGATTGCAAGTGCAATGAATTATATGAAAATTCAATTAATTAGAAGCTATTTCGTACATAAATTAACCGAAGATTACCAATAAATTCCACAATATCTTGTAAATGATGTATATCATTTTATGAATAAAGATTGAAAAAAAGAAGTTCAATAGTATAAATTGGTCTTAATGTGTAGTTTACACATGACTCGTCTTTAATTTCTTCCCCATCTTTTGAATATTTTCACCTTTTTCAAACTCCAAAAATCCTAATTGGATCCAATTCTTTATAAGTGGGGCAGTATACAAACTACTTTTGAACTTTCAAGTTTTTTTGCTGCCTAAATTAGCGCCACTTAATGGGATGGCCCTACAATAATTTCTTTGGACCAAATGACTTTTACTTTATGTGACACCTAATTATATCATTAGTAAGAACTACCAAACATTGATTAATTTTGACCTTTTGATGACCCAAAAAAAAAGAAAAAGTTGATGCATGTTCTGACCACCAATAAGAGCTTTCAGCATTTCTGCGACAGGAATTTTAGAGTATGATTAAATATGTCCTACTCCTACCTATACAAAGCTAAAATCATATTTTATGACTTATCCTTAATTCATCTTATTAGTATTATATTTTTGGTAGCTTGAGAGTAGGTAGTTTTTGTCAATTTTCTATTTTGCAAATTAGTTAATTTATGCACTTAATTCCGACTTATTATTAGTAGGTAAATTTATATAAATTTCACTAGTTTAGAAGCTAATTATGTAGATACATCTTAGTTCGAAATATTATAAATTTTATCAGATTTTGGTATGTCAATATACATGTATTCAAGGTTATATAAGGTCAAAATTATGTGTAATTTATTTTAGATACATAATAAATCTTGTTCGCCTCCCTCCTGTCTTGCTCGTCACTCTCCTATGAATTTGGTTTCCACATACATGCTAAATACACCATATACACACTAGATACATGTATCTAGTGTGATTTACATGTATTTCGAATGCATAACAAGTCTCGCTTGCCTCCCTCCTTATTTTAATGTATTTAATAGAAAAAAATACATATATCTAGATATATTTCTCAATATATAATAAAACTTAATATTTTAAAAGTATAAATAATAATAATATATAATCGTAGAGTATGTCTAATTATGTGTTGTCTCCGTATTAGTATAAGTATTAACTTATATGGATGTATTACTATTCCATTTAAAGTATACTTTAGTATACATCATAATACAGGTAGTGCTAATGCTGGTAGCTCTCATTGGATTTGTAATGCTTCTATTTTGGTAATTAACTAACACGCGGAGAAGTTATATTATCATTGTTTTGATTTTTTCTATTAACACTGTTTGGATCATTGTTACCCATTGTTTCATAATGTATTGTATTATACTATATTGTACTGTATTGTATGATAGATACAATGTTTGGCTAGACTGTATTGTTTGAAGTTGTTTAATAACATTTTAATTATTTTGTTTGATCGTATCGTATTATATTGTAATTTATAAATTTACTAAAATATCCTAATTATTCTAGGGTAGAAGGTTTGACTAGATTTAAATAATTAAGATAAAGGGTAAAATAGTATTTTGAAATATTATGTAAATATATAATTGGAAAAAGAAATTAAGTAACAATGAGAAAACACCAAATTGGTTGTTGCATAAAAATAGGGGTTTTCATTGTTCCGTAACAACGAAATTTAACAATACAATACAATACATTTTAAATAACAATCAACCAAATATTGTAGGTATAGTAACGATACGATACAATATAATGAATAACAATAATATATATACCATGCATGAGTAACTACAATTGAAATGATATTACACAACAACAATAATAATCTCAGTTGTAATTTCATAATTGAAATTAAAAAAAAAAAAAAAAAGATTGATGTACATATTCTATCTCCATTTTTGTGAGATACATAAGTTATTTTCGATAAATCTTCAATAATTCTTTTTTAAAAATCTGATAGTCGAAGCAAGCTCATACGAATGGAGTTGAATAACACATGTTAAATAGTTTACTTGCGAGTTCTTTTATTTACTAAAATATTAAATGATTTGAGCTTCAATAAAACCAACTTCTTGTAATTAATTTAATCCAATACTTTAAGGACATGAATGGAATCTTAACAAATAAATATATGGTAGTATCATATTTTTGTCCTTTCAGTGGTTAGATGTCAGTTTAGTGGGGGATAAGTACGCATGCAATGAGTTTTCTTTTTTATATTTGGTCGAAATGCAATAATACAAAGTATAAAAATATATAGGTCCAATAATAATAATAATAATAATTAAATGAAATACTACTATATAATTAATATGAAATAACTACATGACATTTGTTAGCCGGAAGTGGGGTGACCCAATCCTACCGCCCCACATTATGATGTCAATATTATAATACGTAAACACACCTTTTAATTTGGTCTTATTTAATAGCTTTAATTTTGATTCTGTATAAATTAACATTCAAATTTGTATATAGTTAAACAAGTAGGCGAACACATTCTACTTAACGTTCTACGTGATAACTTGCATTATATCCGATCATGGCATCCTACGTATATTATGTTGTGTATGATGTATCTATATACTTGTTTAACTTTATACAAAATTTAAGTGGTCATTAATGCATATATAAAGTTGAAAAGCGTAGAAAACATTTGAGGTCAAGTAAAATGGTGTATTTATATAATATGCCTGATTAATTGAGGATATTTAGCAAATATTCACTATAATAAACTTAATTAGGCCCCTTAACTATATTTTGCATATTTACGGATTATAGCTCTACTTTAAGCTACTATGGCGGACCTCGTTTTGTCTAATTCCCAGGTATGTCTGTATAAATGAGTTATTTTCGTTCATACTTGTATAAGCTGGTTGGTATCAATTGATTTGTATTTATGTTGATATAAACTCGAAATAACTAATTTATACAAACACAAATATCTTAACTTTAAACAGTTACGCAAATTATATTATACAATTGAAAAAAGTGGCTGATATAATTATCACGGAATATTAATGGCGAATGATAATTAATGAAATCTATAGTTATGATGACTAATTAACTAGTATATATTTATTTAACCGCTTAATTCCCACTAATTAATTAGTTGAAAAATAAATTACTAACCACCACTACGTTTTAATATAAAATTATACGTACTTAAACATAAACTTACAAGTATGTTACGTAGATCTTTCTTCACAGGCGCTTACCTCACTACCACATGCCTAATCCTGATTTCTGAAGTAAAGTGCTCCACATCAATTTTCTCAACTCACACTTATAAGCATGATGAAGTCATATTACAAAAAAAATATTCTGGATCAATGACATATATATTGAATATACAAATTTTTATAAAGTTTGTTAATTTTTCTGAATTTGCTCTAGCCTGTTCTCAATTTTTTCGAATTAAAAAAAGGTCTTGTCTTTTAATATTACTTGAGAGTTAAAAGAGTTAGATGAAATATATTGCTAATTTGAACGCTCTAGTTTGGTTATAATTATTTTTTATTATGTTCTTTTGATTGACTTTTATAGCAAATTCTATCTATCACTTAAAAAAAGGAGTCAGTCTAATATGAACGAACAATAGAGAGGATTTCAAAGGCTTTGCTATGAGTAAAAATAGCCCTCTAAGTGAACTCCTTTAGGTTCAATCGAAGAAATCGAAGCGAAGTCATCAATTCAATATTTGAATAATCACCTCAAGTAACAAAATGTTTCTGCCCAAGAGATCAACAATGACAAAAGTTGCTAATGAGTAATATGCACTATCCAACCATATTATTAAATTAAAAGATACGTAAAATATTTCAAAAGAAATATACAGAAATACACATTAATGTAATATGCATAAGATAGAACAACTGCCACACACAATAATCAAACCACAAAAAATCAATCTGAAAGAAACCTCATCGCTTTCAGATCTCATTCTCCTCCTCCGCCTCCACCATCGCAGCCACCGCCACCACCACCACCGTGAGAACTACCATCCGCACCACCATCCATGTCAGCTAGATGTGAGGTGGCTACGAACGCAACTGCCGCTGCTCCGGCGTCGCTGCCGCCGGTATTGGAGGTGGCTCCGCCGTGGCTACTACCATCGGCATGATTATAATCAGCAGTGATATCTCTATTTTTTCGATTTGATTTTGAATTCGCATCCTTCTTCCTTAGTTTTGCTGCTCTTACGATTTAGAAAGCAAAAGCAGAAGCTGGTTTTACTAACCATTATAAAATTATGATAAAATCTAATCGAATCGAAAATAAATGAATGGTTAAGTAATATGTGTTTTGCATCGAAATAGTGACATTTTGCTTAAAGTTGAAGCGATAACGACAACAATAATTTTCTCAATGGGGCCAACATCTTTGGATTCTTTTTTATTATCTTCAATCTTCATATGACAGCTAACTTCTTTTTAGCAATATAAACAAAAAAAGGTGCATACTTAAAAATTATTCCTTCCATAAGATAAGAGTCAAAATTGAAGTAAGTCTTTACGATTTAATGAAAGGGTGTATAATTATAGACTCCATAATAAAGATTTAAAGAAGTGTTTTAAGTTTAATCATTTTTTTAGAAGAAATATAATTTAAAATTTCAAGAAACTTATTTTTTTTTTCAAAAAATAACATTCAGAATTAAGTTAAAGGAAGGAACAATATGAATGTACGTTCGTCAAATTTGTGATAAATGTCAACTAATTCATAGGTGGACGCATTATAGTAATTTGTTCCAATCGGAGAAGTTGAAACATAAACAAAGACATGGTTAATTTGACTTGCCCGTAGAACTGATGTACAAATAAAGAATCTGTTGACATAAAATCTATTATTAGGTAACAGATGAAAAATCTAATTTTATGTAATTATCCATTAATCTTCAAAGTAGTCCACTATTTTTAGATTTATTAATCTTAAATTAGTCCTATTATTTTCAGGTAGAACTAATAAATATCATTTCAAAACACTAATTAACACGACTTTGCCTCCTCCTAGTATATTATAATACTAGATGAGATAGGCACGTGTAACCACCAGCCCAATTATATTATACTTCATTCATTTCACAAAGAATTATCTAATTTAATTTGACACAAAGTTTAAAAAAATAAAGAAGAATTTTGATCATGTGGTCCTAAATTAAAGTTATGTCAAATATATAAAATTGTACTTTAATCTTATCGCCTTAGACATGAAATGTGGAAAGTTGTTATCCAAAAAAAAAGCGGTGATTCTTTTTTAACACTAAAAAGAAAAGGAGGTCATTCTTTTTTAAACGGAGTAAGTAGCAAATTTCATTTCGATAAATACGATTATCAATAAATAACATATAATATTCAATTGAATAACACATGCGTTGATATATATTAATAAGACAACTATACAAAACCTAATATATAGGGAAACTTACATAAATATACTATAATAAAAAATATTTACCATTTATAGCAATAATATTTTTAAGCTTACATTACTGTAAATGGTAATATACAAAAATTATAGATATAATCAGTAATTATTTATTAAAATGTATCAATTTATGTAATTTTTCTTAATATAAATGTATTTTCTAATTTCTGATAAAGGAAGGATCAGGATACCTTTTAGGGTCTGGGACAGCTTGGGCTAGAGCCCAATAATATAGACAAATTTGGGCCAATGTATTCTCTCTTTTAGATGGTCCATAATGTGTATTAGATTTGGCTCCCAATCTGCTTCTTTCACAACCTTTAAGATTTCCTTAACATTGAGATGAAGTACAATGTTCTTCATGTTTTGTATATATATTCAACACCCTTCTAATTGAGTTCTATTTTCAAATATACTATTTATCATTTACAAATATATAATACTTTTGTTTTATAGTTTTGATCCGTAATTTTTTCTCCAAGCTTTGTTCAATTTGGGGTTACTTTTTGAGTTTTTACATCATATTAAATGATATAATTATAAATTAGAGTAGAAATACATGTCATTTAATTTTAATTAAATGATAAAAACACAATCTTGCATTCATTCCTTTGATATCAACATCGGAAGAAGCTAAGTAAGTACTATTAACCCTCACTCTCCTCTCAATTAGATACTAAAAAACAAAACTTGGGATTAGGGATGACAACATGACAGAACAGAAGCGAAGTAACAGGACATGACAAGGCGAAGGAACGCTTAAAGAGACAAAGCGAGCCGACAAGACAGGTCAAAATCTTAACCGATAAAAGATTCCTACTTTGAATATGTATTCTCAATAATCATCCTTACACATTAAAAAAACAAGAGACCAAAAACAAATAAACATATAAATAAAACAATAAATTAAAGATATAATAAGAGATATGTAGACTACCTTGCATGAGTATAGATCAGTGAGGATTGAACCCCAACCTTCATGGCTATAGCTAAATTGCACTATCGAAGATCCAAATAGAACAATTTGTGGTCTATTTGGTCCAGACATTTCTAACTTCGTATCGTGAAGTTCACATCACTTTTTTGTATTAAATAACCCGCATGAGATTCGACTGTATAACCTTTTAATAAATTTGTTTTTAGTCTATATATTATTTATAAAAAAAAATCATACAAGAAATTTGAAAAAATAAATAATTGATGTTCAATTCATAAGTGACCAGATCATTTTCATTATTAAATGATTAAGACCCAAAATTGGGCCAATTTTCAGCCCAAGAATATACAAACTCAGCCCAATTCCTCAATTCTGCATTCCAAGTCGACCCAGCCCACATCAACAGAACTCCAACGGCAATATCAGCTTCCCAACGGTCACAAAAGGATTTTGAATTCCAAATTTCTCCGATTCACACGAAATTCTTATCAGTTTTAGAGATTGGAGACAGAAGAAAAAATAAGGAGGAAGTATATATATACAGAGAATCGTTAAGCAAAAAAGGCGATTGAGGTTTTAGGTCTACTGCTTGGAAGTCAAAGTTCCGTCGGAATGTCACGGAATTGGTGAGAAATCGCTGCTATCTCTTGTTCGTTTGGTGTCAGTTTTGCTGCTCCAAGAAAGGTAATCTCGAATCCCCTTGTATTCCATTTCAATTTGGTGTGTTATGTGTTCAATATTTGGTAAAGGTTCTGCTATTAAGAACTGTTGGTTTCTTTCATTGTACTCTTTTGCTTCAACTTCGTTTTTCTTGTGAATTTTTGGACTATAAGCATGATAAAGTTATTTTGGGATTATGTGTTGGTAGGTAGATTCGTTGGCTCCATTGTTTGTCTAAAGCTAGCTGAATCTTGGTATTCATTTTCATGTTAATGTGCTTCTTCACAATCACAGGTGTGTTATAATATAATTTCATGTTGGTTTAAGTAAACAGTGTGTTCTTAGGTCTGTCTGATGAGTTTAAATGCTATTAGATACCATAAGTCTTCGAGTTTTATTGAATACTTTGTTTAGCTCCTGATTGGAGCGAAAAATATTTGGTTGAATTTAAATGTAAAACCAGTAGTATTATCTGATGGATTTATGTGGCATGATTTTTTTTTCCAACTTTCTTGTCCAGTCCATTAGTTAAATGTGTCAAACTATGCTGTTATTCTAAAAGAAACTTAGTTTGAGTATAGTTTCTTCTTGTGCAGTTGTTATTGTTTAAATATAATCAATTCATACGTGCTTGTTTCCTTTTTTAAATCTGGACTGTTTTTGCGCCTTTCTTTCCCCACCGCAAGAAAAGGATTGATCATTATTTCTTTGGGCTTGATTCGTGGTTTTCCCCAACATGCTATAGTATTATTGGTTCCTTCTCGTGCAGTTGTTACTGTATTCATACGTTCCTCTGTTAAATCTAGACTGTTGCGCCTTTCTTTCCCCGCCGCAAGAAAAGGATCATCCTTACTCTTTCATTCAGTCTGTAGTTCTTTTTTTTACATTGCGGAGATTGTCATTTGTAAAAAAAAGCAACATTTCCAATATGAAAAATCAGCATTCACAATGGATTCAATTTTCCCTTCTCAACTGCTGTGCTTTAATTCTTATGTTTAATATGCTTTTGCTTCTTTTGAATTCTCCCATATACCATTGTGAACTTTTAAGATTATTTGGTGTTCTATTCTATTCAGAATTTGGATATGATTTTTCTTTTGTTTATGTAATGAGCTATGTTGCTTGGACTTGGTGCGTGTTGGATCCTTCAAAAGTAGTGCATTTTTGAAGGATCCGACACAGGTATGTAATCATTTTTCGGAGAATCCGAGCAGCATAGGTGATGAGCAGTTTTGAATGTTAAAGATTGTTCTTTGAGGATAGTGGCACTTCTGTTTACAATAGATCTTTATTGGTAAAAGAGCTGTTGTTTTGCTGATTGGAAATTCTGTCAGTATACATCTCTTTTTTTTTTAGCTTGTTTGTGTGGCAGAATGGGAAGAGAAGGAAAAAGTAGAAAGAGGACTTCAACTGAACTGAAACTTTGATTTTCATTAAAGTATTGGTAATAATAGCAATAAACAAGTAAAACAGCACTTCCATTGAGTTACTATGAAACAAAGCGAAAAAACTCCAAAAGAAGACGAGGGAAGAACAGTAGAAAACAGAACATATTCAAAAAATGTAATTAAAACCCCAAGTTTCAAAGCTTTCCCCGTTAGCTCTTGGTCATATAAACACCCGGGTTGTGGCCTAGTAGTCAACAACATCTAGTGGGAGATATCTATACGATCATGTGAAATTAGTTGAGGCGTGTGTGAGTACACAGACTACTAGAAGTGTCATTTTTGTAGTTTACAAAACTTGTTCAAATGGTCAAAATAATTAGTTTCAAGATTTAGAAACATGTGTTGATGAGGGTTGTTATTCCTGTTTTTATGTATTGTCTTGTATGTAAATGGCTATATGTTATTAGGGTCATATGCTCCCATAATAAACTGTGCTGGCGTGTTATTCCTAACTTTGTGACATGTCCGCTGATTTAGTAATTCGTTTTGAATTAACACTTCGACTGTAGTTGGAGCTAAGGCCATTGATGATAGGATTCAACTGAGCTGATTGCTGCCGGCAGAGAAAAGTTGGCTTCAGTACCTGCTGGTGGAAGTGCTGCTTATACAGTTGCTGCTGCTGAGGAGAAGAAAAAAGAAAAAAAGTGGAAAAAGAAGAGGAGACAGATGAGGACATGGGCTGAGCCTTTTTGATTAGAAGAAGTCAAAGAATTCAGTCCTTTTACATTTGTTGTTCCCCTTGAGTTTATTTTAAGAGATTTATTGTCTAACTTACAGATTTTGCTAGAACTTAAAATTTTCGTAGAAAACATTGGCAAACAGTTAAAATTATAGTATATATTTCAAATATAGCATGACGCCTCGAGATTTTTTTTTTTTAGGTCTAGGGGTGGGGGAGGGAGGAGGGGAGGGGGCCTCGGGGCACGGCGCCTCGAGTCTAGTGGGGGGGTAGGGGGCCTCGGGGCACGGCACCTCGAGGTCTAAGAGGGGGGGGGGGCTACGGGAACGGCGCCTCGAGGTCAACGGGGTAGGGTAGGGGCCTCGGGGGCTCAGCGCCTCGAGGTCTAAAGGGGGTAGGGGTAGGGGGCCTCGGGGCAACGCGCCACGAGGCCCTAGAGGGGTAGGGGCCTCAGGCACGGCACCTCGAGGTTGGGGTAAAGGGGCCTCGAGGCACGGGGCCTCGAGGTCCGGGGGGTAGGGTAGGGGGCCTCGGGGCGCCGCACCTCGATGTCCGGGGGGTAGGGTAGGGGGCCTCGGGGCGCGGCGCCTCGAGGTCCGGGGGGTAGGGGGCCTCGGGGCGCGGCGCCTCGAGGTCCGTAGGTTAGGGTAGGGGGCCTCGGGGCGTGGGGCCTCGGGGCGCGGCGCCTCGAGGTCCGTAGGTTAGGGTAGGGGGCCTCGGGGCGCGGCGCCTCGAGGTCCGTAGGTTAGGGTAGGGGGCCTCGGGGCGCGGCGCCTCGAGGTCCGTAGGTTAGGGTAGGGGGCCTCGGGGCGCGGCGCCTCGAGGTCTGGGGGGTAGGGTAGGGTAGGGTAAGAGGCCTCGGGGGGCGGCGCCTCGAGGTCTTGGGGGTAAGGTAGGGTGGTAGGGGGCCTCGGGGAGCGACCCCTCGAGTTTCGGGGGGTAAGG
>JABWTJ010000631.1:62369-84543 GCA_016801875.1 Solanum sitiens
AATTTAACCTAGTGCTCTGATACCAACTTTGTCACGACTGGAATCTAGACCCCAGACGAGACCGGCGTCGTTGACCTCTCAGAGGTCGCAGACAAGCCTACTTACGTTATTCATACTTCACTTAGGTTAATTTTAGCAGAAAATTTGAAACTTTTTGTTCCTTAACATATTTGTTAAACATTCTTAACATTTCATAATAGTTCACCATCAACCATCTAACATTAAGAGATAAGCAACTGAAAGAAATAGTTCAATAAGTATTAAGTGTATAATTGCCAAAATGGCACCAATACAAAGTCTGAATAAAAACAGGAAAGAAACGCTAGTGGAACATGCTCTACTAGCTCAACTCTAAAACTAAGCTAGAATGTAAAACAGTAGCATCCTCGAAAGCATGAGGACCTATCAAACTCCGGATGAATGCTGACGTCCGGACAGCTGCAACAATGATCCTGTAGCTCTATCGCCCACATGTGCCTGCACCTAAAATAGCATAGATGTATAGGGTTAGTACACACTTGTACTAAGTATGGGTATATGCAAGCACACACCACGGACATGCATGAGAAATAATAGGTATTTCCTAACAACAAGATTTTTGGTGGTCAAGTCAGTGGACTTGCCAAATTAAGATTAGAAAAGTTAGTGAACTTTCCGAATTGGATTAGGAAAGTCATGCCATGAGAGTAACATGCATCATCATAAATATCATACTACACACAGCATGTAACATCTTCATATAGTACATATCATAACACATAACATATAACACATAGCTTCTTTCATATAATTCATTCATATGCCATGAGACCTTGGAATCATGGACTTGACATTAAGACTTCCCAAAATGAGGGCTCAACATATGGGACCTCAACTAGGGAGTCTTCATTAGCAAACACAGAGTCTGCTTCATTCATTCATACGTACTTCATTTCATTTCGTTCATATGCCAGTGTGAACACCAGCTATACCTAGGGTGTAGTTTAAGACTTTTATCGGGTTTGCTGTGCAATGATCAAGAATAACCTAATGTCATTACCTGAGTCTAGATCACCTCTTAATTATCCTATCCTAACACCTTTGGTATCATTCATTTCATTATGTGCTTCATTTGAGGCTGGCCTCGTTCATTCATTGGGAACTTTAACATTAACCGACATAGATCATGTGAGCATCATGAAATCCAGTGTCTCCCCCACATCGAAAAGAGATGGAATCACCGGCCAAAGTGACCCAATAACATGCTAGCGAACAGTCTCATCTCATGAGAGTTACGTGAACCTTCGCCCATCCCGAAAGAAGGCATCACCGCTCATAGCTAGCCTATCGATGCTCAGTATAAAGTTCCATTTCATTCAACTCATACGTCATGGAAGCTGGCTTCTAGTATGAGGACATCATAGCTCATTAGATGATTTCTCATCTCATCATTAGTATTAAGTGTGTTAATCTCAATACTTTCATTAGAGTGTTCATAGAGACTGGTCTCTTCATTATTTTACACTCTCATTGGTGAGTACGTATTGATAACATTTACTTAGGCTCATTTTAGATTGCTCTCATCATTTACATTAGCCTCACATCATGTTGTCACCACATTCTTCATCATTAGCACCTTTACTTTTCATAGTTACTCACCTCTTATTACGTGAATGTTCATTTTATCATTTCATAGTTCATCTCATCATATGCCATTGCAGTTGGCCACTTAGTGTATCTTACACTCATACTTAACCCTCCTAGGGTTCATCATTTCGTTACATACATCTTAGGTTCACTTACTTTTGAACGTATGTTAGACTTATGTGTCTATACATACAAGCCATGGAGCTTCATTCATAGTTCGTTAAGTGATTCCTACTTTCCTAAGATTATGTAGTACAAGACTTATGTATCTTATATATATGCCAAGATCTTGATTTTGATCTAAGTAGATGGCATTATTCTTGGATATTTTATTCACGTATGACTTACGTATCAATACGGAAGAGTGGGCAAGGAAACCCAAGTTTGAGTCACTTGGATATCATTTATATTTTTCATTGATTTTATTTCTGATATTCATAAAATTAGAACTCTAAATTAAATCCCAACATTAACATCGAAGGATTAATTATCTACTTAATTTTATTATTTTTGTTCTTAGGTTGGCCGAAGGGTTGTGGGTTCGAACCCCCACAACCCCTTTTTAATTTTTGTTAGTCCCTTATTGCCCATTCTCGCCTAAACCAAGAGGTTGTGGGTTCAAACCCCCACAGCCTCTTTGATTTTTAGTATTAAATTCGCTGGAATAGGGAGGTTGTGGGTTCGAACCCCCACAGCCCCCTTATTTTTGTTTTAATTTCGCTAGAGCATTGGGAGGTTGTGGGTTCGAACCCCCACAGCCTCCTATCTTATTTTAATTAATTCTTCCTTAACTAGGCGCCTTGACAGCGAGGTTGTGGGATCGAACCCCCACAGCCTCACTTTGGTTTCTTAATAATTTTCCTTCTCCTTTTTCCAGCCTTGAGGTCGTGGGTTCAATCCCCACGCCTCGCGTTTTTATTTTTTCTTTATTTTCTCCTCTTTTGTGCGTACCTGGAGGTCGTGGGTTCGAATCCCATGCCTCCCATTTATTTGTTTAATTCTATTTTTCTCCTCCTTCTCCCCACAGTTCGCGAGTTCGATTCCCCCCAGCCCCATTTTCTTTTTCTTTGTGGCAAATTCCAGTAGCTAGGTTCGAATCCCCTTAGCCCCGTTTCCCTTTTCTCTTTTTCGCGAAATCAGTAGCTAAGGGGTTCGATTCCCCTTAGCTCCTTCACGTTTTTTTCTTTCTTTTTCATCCTTCTCAACAGGTGAGGTCTTGGGTTCAATTCCCATTGACCTTACTTATTGAATTTTCCCTTTTAAAACCCAGATTTTAACCTTATTGGAGAGTACACAAATCTGGAAAATTTTTGTCATTCTTCAACTCATTTTTAGTCACATCTTTCATAAGTTTATTTGGCTAAAAGATTGTTATTCAACCAAACATATTTCATTATAGTGAATATCACATTGTATACACATTGCACACATAAAATACACAAGAAATACATGACATATACGACCCCAAAACAGTGACCAAGACGCTGCCCACGTGCACACACACACACCAACTTTTCCGATCACACTTTGATGGTCATCATCGTGATTTCCCTCACATAAACATATTCACATTTAATATACACACATCATACATGCCTAAATCTACCAGCACAACATACCCATCCTAGGAATTCGTTTGGGAGCTAGTGACAAGGACATGCAAAAGGGGAACAACCTTAGTTATGGAATGGATACTTTGAATCGTAAGGGGCCTCTTGGGAAAGGGACCAAGAGAGAAGAAACCCATACCTTTTGACGTTGTTCAAGTGTGAAGCTGCTGCCCAAAAGTTCCTCCAAACCACGCCCAATTCTCCTCAACATACACACCACTCGACGAACAACCTCCCTTTGCCTTGACGTTTTTGACTACCTTGCTTTTCTTAAAACTTTTCGTGTGTTTTTCAAGTGTGAAGAACAATGGTTGTTAAATTGTCCTTGAGTTTTCTTGTTAGTCAGAGCGTGAGAGAATGAGAGTTGAGAGACGTGAAAGAGAGTTGAGAAACGTGAGGGAGAGAGTTATTAGGATTAGGAGACTAAATTCAAGACTTAGTCAAAACAGGATTTAATTAAATTAATACAAAATCTGATTTTTTTTCAACTAATACATGAAAGGACCATTTTACCCTTAATGAATCAGATTTTAATTGATGATTAAATCATCAATTCATTGCTTCTAGTAGGGCTCGAACCCGAGTGGCACCCTATTTGCGAAAATGGGTCGCTTCGGGTCGCCCCAACCCGAATTGATCTTTTAATTAAATTAATTAATTAATTTATTAATTCCTCAGGGTAATTACAATATTACCCTTGGCCTCGAAAAGATCATTTTACCCCTGGACCCTCAAAACTTAAAATTTCTTCTTTTAAGTCCGGTAAAGACTCCTTCGATTACATCTTTGTTTTCGAGAGCCTCACATGGTTGGTTCCAACCTTTCCAAGCTCAACTAACTCCCCAAGTTAGTTGACTTGGTCGTAGTAAGGGTTCTGAGGTCTGGTTCTACGCGTATCAATCCGTGTGAACCTTGGTTTAATCGCAAGCATTCTTGACACCCTAAGTCTTTATCCTATTCATTTTTAGGGTTGTTACACTTTTGGAGGCGATTCTTTTTTAAAACTTGCTTATTTTTTTGAGATCTACTCAATTGACTCAATCCCTTTGTCTGATTTAACTTTCAATTTTTCCTTATAATTTTTCCCTATATATGGTCAAAAATCGATAAACATAAAATTATAAGTCCTACGGAAGTGTGTGGTGTCTTTTTATGTAGATATCGAAAAAATAAGTAGATAGAAAAAAAATAGCCTCGATCAGACATCGGAGGCACGATTTATGTCCGTTTGAAGTTCAAAATTTCACAAACTAACCCTTTTACGTTATATTTGTTGAAACTTCAAATAGCCGTAACTTTAACCTAAAGTAACTTTTGGAGGCGATTCTTTTTTTAAACTTGCTTATATTTTTGAGATCTATGCGATTGACTCAATCCCTTTGTCCGATTTGACTTTCAAATTTTCCTTATATTTTTGCCCAATATATGGTCAAAAACCGATAAACGTAAAACTATAAGTCCTATGGAAGTGTGTGGTGATATTTCGCGTAGATGTTGAATAAATAAGCAGTTTGAAAAGAAAAATCGCATCGATCTGACATCCAAGCCGCGATTTATGTCCGTTTGAATTTCAAAATTTCACAAACTACCCATTTTACTTTATATTAGTTGTAACTTCAAATGGCCGTAACGTTTGCCTCGAGTAACTTTTGGAGGCGATTGCTTTTTTCAACTTGATTATTTTTTTTATATCTACGCGGTAAACTCAATACCTTTGACTGATTTGACTTTCAATTTTTCCTTATAATTTGCCCTATATATGGTCAAAAACCAATAAACATAAAACTAAAAGTTCTAAGGCAGTGTGAGATGTTTTTTTGCGTAGATATAAAAAAATAAGCAGATTGAAAAAAAAATTGCCTCGATCGCTCATCAGAGGCACGATTTATGTCCTTTTAAAGTTAAAAATTCACAAACTACCCCTTTTACGTTATATTTATCGAAACTTCAAATGGCCGTAACTTTTGCCTCGAGTAAATTTTGGAGGCGATTATTTTTTTAAACTAGCTTATTATTTTTTAGATCAACACGATTGACACAATCCCTTTGTCCAATTTGACTTTCAATTTTTCCTTATATTTTTGCCCTATATATGGTCAAAAACCGATAAATGTAAAACTATAAGTTCTATGGCAGTGTGTTGTGTTTTTTCGCATAGATATCAAAAGAATAAGCAGATTAAAACAAAATCGCCTCAATCGGACATCAGAGGCATGATTTATGTCCTTTTGAAGTTCTAAATTTCACAAATTATCCCTTTTACGTTATATTTGTTGAAATTTGAAATTTTCGTAACTTTAACCTCGAGTAACTTTTGGAGGCGATTCTTTTTTTCAACTTGCTTATTTTTTCAAGATCTACGCGATTGACTCAATTCCATTGTTCGATTCGACTTTCAATTTTTCCTTATAATTTTCCCTATTTATGATCAAAAACATATAAACATAAAACTATAACTCCTATGGCAGTGTGTGGTATTTTTTCGTAGATATCAAAAAAATAAGCAGATTGAAACAAAATTGCCTCGATCAGAAATCGGAGGAACGATTTATGTTCTTTTGAAGTTCAAAATTTCACAAAGTACCCCTTTTACGTTATATTTGTTGAAACTTCAAATGGCCGTAAATTTTGCCTCAAGTAACTTTTGGAGGCGATTTTTTAAAAAAAGTTCCTTATTTTTTAAATATCTACGCGATTGACTCAATCCATTTGTCCGATTTGACTTTCAATACTTCCTTATAATTTTGCCGTCAAAAACCAATAAACGTAAAACTATAAGTCCTATGGCAGTGTGTGGTATTTTTCCCCGTAGATATTGAAAAAATAAGCAGATTGAAAAAAAATGCCTTGATCAGAAATCGGAGGCGCGATTTTTGTCCGTTTGAAGTTCAAAATTCACAAATTATCCCTTTTACTTTGTATTAGTTGAAACTTCAAATTGCCATAACTTTTGCCTCGAGTAACTTTTAGAGGCGATTCTTTTTTTCAACTTGCTTATTTTTTTTTATATGTACGCGATAAACTCAATCTCTATATCTGATTTGACTTCCAATTTTTCCTTATGATTTTGCACTATATATAGTCAAAAACTGATAAACGTAAAGCTATAAGTTCTATGGCAATGTGTGGTGTTTTTTCGCGTCGATATCAAAAAAATAAGCAGATTGAAAAAAACCCGCCTCGATCAAACAAAGGAGTCACGATTTATGTCCTTCAAAATATCACAAACTACCGCTTTTATGTTATATTTGTTGAAACTTCAAATGGCCGTAACTTTTGCCTCGAGTAACTTTTGGAGACGATTATTATCTTAAACTTGCTTATTTTTTTGAGATCTACGCGATAGACTAAATTCATTTGTCCGTTTTTGCTATCAATTTTTTATTATAATTTTGCCCTATATATGCTCAAAAACCGATAAACATAAAACTATAAGTCCTATGGTAGTGTGTGGTATTTTTTCGCGTAGATATAAAAAAAACAAGCAGATTGGAAAAAAAAATTGCCTCGATCGGACATCGGAGGCATGATTTATGTCAGTTTGAAGTTCAAATCACAAACTACCCCTTTTACGTTATATTTGTTTAAACTTAAAATAGCCGTAACTTTTGCCTCGAGACACTTTTGGTGGCGATTCTTTTTTAAACTTGCTTATTTTTTTGAGATCTACGCGATTGACTCAATCCATTTGTCCGATTTGACTTTCAACTTTTCATTATAATATTGCCCTATATATGGCCAAAAACCGATAAACGTTAAACTAGAAGTGCTATGGAAGTGTGTGGTATTTTTTCGCGTAGATTTCAACAAAAAAAAAAAACAGATTGAGAAAAAATCGACTCGATCGGACATCGTAGGCACGATTTATGTCCTTTTGAAGTTCAAATTCACAAACTACCCCTTTTACGTTATATTTGTTGAAACTTCAAATGGCCGTAACTTTTGCCTCGAGTAATTTTTTGGAGGCGATTATTTTTTTAAACTTGCTTATTTATTTTTATCTACGCGATTGAATCAATCCCTTTGTCCGATTTGACTTTCAATTTTCCTTATAATTTTGCCCTATATATGGTCAAAAACCTATAATCGTAAAACTATAAGTCATATGGCAGTGTGTGGTGTTTTTTCGTGTAGATATCGAAAAAATAAGCAGATTGAAAATAAAATCGCCTCGATCGGAAATCGGAGGCACGATTTATGTCGGTTTGAAGTTCAAAATTTCACAAACTACCCCTTTTATGTTTATTTGTTGAAACTTCAAATAGTCGTAACTTTTGCCTCGAGTAACTTTTAGAGACGATTATTATCTTAAACTTACTTATTTTTTTGAGATCTACGCGATAGACTAAATCCATTTGTCCGATTTAACTTTTAATTTTTTATTATAATTTTGCCCTATATATGGTCAAAAACATATAAACATAAAACTATAAGTCTTATGGCAGTGTGTGGTGTTTTTTCGCGTAGATATCGAAAAAATAAGAAGATTGGAAGAAAAAAATGATCGGACATCAGAAGCACGATTTATGTCCTTTTGATGTTCAAAATTTCACAAACTACCCCTTTTACCTTATATTTGTTGAAACTTCAAATGGCCGTAACTTTTGTCTCGAATAACTTTTGGAGGCGATTCCTTTTTAAAACTTAATTATTTTTTCGAGATCTACGCGATTGAGTCAATTCCTTTATCCGATTTGACATTCAATTTTTCCTTATAATTTTGCACTATATATGGTCAAAAATTGATAAACGTAAAACTATAAGTTATATGGCAGTGTGTGGTGTTTTTACGCGTAGATATTAAAAAAATAAGCAGATTACAAAAAAAATCGCCTCGATTGGAAATTGAAGGCGCGATTTATGTCTGTTTGAAGTTCAAAATTTCACAAACTGCCCCTTTCACTTTATATTAATTGAAACTTCAAAAGGCCGTAACATTTGCCTCGAGTAACTTTTGGAGACGATTCTTTTTTTCAACTTGTTTATTTTTTTGATAGCTGGGCGGTAAAATCAATCGCTTTGTCTGATTTGACTTTCAATTTTTCCTTATAATTTTCCCCTATATATGGTCTAAAACCGATAATTGTAAAACTATAAGTCCTATGGCAATGTGTGATGTTTTTTCGAATAGATATCGAAAATATCAGCAGATTGTAAAAAAATAATCGCCTCCATCGGACATCGGAGGCGCGATTTATGTCCGTTTGAAGTTAAAAATTTCACAAACTATCTATTTTACGTTATATTTGTTGAAACTTCAAATGGCCGTAATTTTTGCCTCGAGTAACTTTTAAAGACGATTATTTTTTTAAACTTGATTATTTTTTTGAGATCTAAGCGATTGACTCAATCCCTTTGTCCGATTTGACTTTCAGTTTTTCCTTATAATTTTGTTCTATATATGGTAAAATCGATAAACGTAAAACTATAAGTCCTATGGCATTGTCTGGTATTTTTCCGCATAGATATTGAAAAAATAAGCAGATTGAAAAAAAATAGCATCGATCGAAAATCGGAGAAACAATTTATGTCCTTTTAAAGTTCAAAACTTCACAAACTACCCTTTTTACGTTAGATATGTTGAAACTTCAAATGGCCGTTGCCTCGAGTAAATTTTGGAGGCGACTCTTTTTTTAAACTTACTTATTTTTTTGAGATCTACGCGATTGATTCAATCCCTTTGTTCGATTTGACTTTCAATTTTTCCTTATAATTTTACCCTATATATGGTCAAAAACCGATAAACGTAAAACTATAAGTCCTATGGCAGTGTGTGTTGTTATTTCACGTAGATATTGAAAAAATAAGCAGATTGAAAAAAAATACCTCGTCCTGACATCTGAAGCACGATTTATGTCCTTTTGAAGTTCAAAATTTCAGAAACTAACCCTTTTACGTTATATTTGTTGAAACTTTTGATGGCCGTAACTTTTGTCTCGAGTAACTTTGGGAGGCAATCCTTTTTTTTAACTTGCTTATTTTTTTTAGATCTACGCGATATACTCAATACATTTGTCCAATTTTACTTTAAAGTTTTTATTATAATTTTGTCCTATATATGGTCAAAAACCGATAAACATAAAACTATAAGTCATATGGCATTGTGTGGTATTTTTTCGCGTAAATATCAAAAAAATAAGTAGATTGAAAAAAAAATCGCCTCGATCGGACATCGGAGGCACGATTTATGTCCGTTTGAAGTTCAAAATTTCACAAACTACCCCTTTTACGTTATATTTGTTGAAACTTCAAATGGCCGTAACTTTTGCCTCGAGTAACTTTTGGAGATTATTATTATTTTAAACTTGTTTATTTTTACGAGATCTACGCGATAGACTCAATCCATTTGTCCGATTTTACTTTCCAATTTTCCTTATAATTTTGCCCTATATATGGTAAAAAACAGATAAACGTAAAACTATAAGTCCTATGGCTCTATGTGTGGTTTTTTCGTGTAGATATTGAAAAAATAAGCAGATTGAGAAAAAAATCCACCTCGATCAGACATCGGAGGCACGATTTATGTCCTTTTGAAGTTCAAAGTTTCACAAACTACCCCTTTTACGTTATATTTGTTGAAAATTCAAATGGCTGTAACTTTTGCCTCAAGTAACATTTAGAGGCGATTCTTTTTTTGAACTTGCTTTTTTTTTTGAAATCTACGCTATTGACTCAATCTATTTGTCCAATTTGACTATGAATTGTTCCTTATAATTTAGCCTTACATATGATCAAAAACCGATAAACGTAAAACTATAAGTCCTATGGCAGTGTGTGGTATTTTTTCGTGTAGATATCGGGAAAAAAAGCAGTTTAAAAAAATCACCTCGATCGGACATCGGAGGCACAATTTATGTCCGTTTGAAGTTCAAAATTTCACAAACTACCCCTTTTACGTTTATTTGTTGAAACTTCAAATGGCCGTAACTTTTGCCTCGAGTAACTTTTGGAGACAATTATTATCTTAAACTTACTTATTTTTTGAGATCTACCCGATAGACTCAATCCATTTGTCCGATTTTACTTTCAATTTTTTATTATAATTTTGCCCTATATATGGTCAAAAACTTATAAACATAAAACTATAAGTCTTATGGCAGTGTGTAGTGTTTTTTCGCCTATATATAAAAAAAATAAGAAGATTGGAAAAAAATCGCCTAGTTCGGACATCGGAGGCACGATTTATGTCCTTTCGATGTTCAAAATTTCACAAACTACCCCTTTTACGTTATATTTGTTGAAACTTCAAATGACGGTATCTTTTGTCTCGAATAACTTTTGGAGGCGATTTCTTTTTTAAACTTAATTATTTTTTTTTGAGATCTACGCGATCTAGTCAATCCCTTTGTCAGATTTGACTTTCAGTTTTTCCTTATAATTTTGCCCTATATATGGTCAAAAATTGATAAACGTAAAACCTATAAGTTATATGGCAGTGTGTGGTATTTTTTCGCTTAGATATTGAAAAAATAAGCAGATTGAAAAAAAATCGCCTCGATCGGAAATCGAAGGCGTGATTTATGTCTGTTTGAAATTCAAAATTTCACAAAATTCCCCTTTCACTTTATATTAATAGAAACTTCAGAAGGCCGTAACATTTGCCTCGAGTAACTTTTGGAGGCGATTCTTTTTTTCAACTTGCTTATTTTTTTGATATCTTGGCGGTAAAATCAATCGCTTTGTATGATTTGACTTTCAATTTTTTCTTATAATTTTGCCCTATATATGGTCTAAAACCGATAATCGTAAAACTATAAGTCCTATGGCAATGTGTGGTGTTTTTTCGAATAGATATCGAAACAATCAGCAGATTGTAAAAAAATAATCGCCACGATCGGACATCGGAGGCGCGATTTATGTCCGTTTGAAGTTAAAAATTTCACAAACTACCCATTTTACATTATATTTGTTGAAACTTCAAATGGCCGTAACTTTTGCCTCGAGTAACTTTTAAAGGCGATTATTTTTTAAACTTGATTATTTTTTTGAGATCTACGCGATTGACTCAATCCCTTTGTCCGATTTGACTTTCAGTTTTTCCTTATAATTTTGTTCTATATATGGTCAAAAACCGATAAACGTAAAACTATAAGTCCTATGGCAGTGTCTGGTGTTTTTTCGTATAGATATTGAATAAATAAGCAGATTAAAAAAAATTGCCTCGATCGAAAATCGGAGGATCAAATTATGTCCTTTTAAAGTTCAAAATTTCACAAATTACCCCTTTTACGTTAGATTTGTTGAAACTTCAAATGGCCGTAACTTTTGCCTCGAGTAACTTTTGGAGGCGACTCTTTTTTTAAACTTACTTATTTTTTTGACATGTACGCGATTGATTCAATCCCTTTGTTCGATTTAACTTTCAATTTTTCCTTATAATTTTACCCTATATATAGTTAAAAACCGATAAACGTAAAACTATAAGTCCTATGGCAGTGTGTGTTGTTATTTTGACGTAGATATTGAAAAAATAAGCAGATTGAAAATAAATTGCCTCGTTCTGACATTAGAAGCACGATTTATGTCATTTTGAAGTTCAAAATTTCATAAACTAACCCTTTTATGTTATATTTGTTGAAACTTTTGATGGCCGTAACTTTTGTCTCGAGTAACTTTTGGAGGCGATTCTTTTTTTTAACTTTCTTATTTTTTTTAGATCTACGCGATAGACTCAATATATTTGTCCAATTTTACTTTCAATTTTTATTATAATTTTGCCCTATATATGGTCAAAAACCGATAAACGTAAAACTATAAGTTATATGGCATTGTGTGGTGTTTTTTTGCGTAAATATCGAAAAATTAAGTAGATTGAAAAAAAATCGCCTCGTTCGGACATCGGAGGCACGATTTTTGTCCGTTTGAAGTTCAAAATTTCACAAACTACCCCTTTTACGTTTTATTTGTTGAAACTTCAAATTGCCGTAACTTTTGCCTCGAGTAACTTTTGGAGACGATTATTATTTTAAACTTGTTTATGTTTTTGAGATCTACGCGATAGACTCAATCCATTTGTCTGATTTTACTTTCCAATTTTCCTTATAATTTTGCCCTATATATGGTCAAAAATCGATAAACGTAAAACTGTAAGTCCTATGGCTGTGTGTGTTATTTTTTCGCGCAGATATCAAAAAAATAAGCAGATTGAGAAAAAAATCCGCCTCGATCAGACATCGGAGGCAGGATTTATGTCCTTTTGAAGTTCAAAATTTCACAAACTACCCTTTTTATGTTATATTTGTTGAAAATTCAAATGGTTGTAACTTTTACCTCGAGTAACTTTTGGAGGCGATTCTTTTTTTGAACTTGCTTATTTTTTTAAGATCTACGCGATTGACTCAATCCCTTTGTCCAATATGACTTTGAATTGTTCCTTATAATTTAGCCTTACATATGGTCAAAAACCGATAAACGTAAAACTATAAGTCCTATGGCAGTGTGTGGTATTTTTTCGTGTAGATATCGGGAAAAAAAGCAATTTGAAAAAAATCACTTCTATCGGACATCGGAGGCACGATTTATGTCCGTTTGAAGTTCAAAATTTCACTAACTACCCCTTTTACGTTTATTTGTTGAAACGTCAAATGGCCGTAACTCTTGCCTCGAGTAACTTTTGGAGACGATTATTATCTTAAAATTACCGATTTTTTTTAGATCTACGCGATAGACTCAATCCCTTTATCCGATTTGACTTTCAATTTTTCCTTATAATTTTGCCCTAAATAATGTCAAAACCGATAAACGTAAAACTATAAGTCCTATGGCAGTGTGTGTTGTTTTTTCGCGTAGATTTCCAAAAAACAAGCAGATTGAGAAAAAAAATCACCTCGATCGGACATCAGAGGCACGATTTATATCCTTTTGAAATTCAAAATTTCACAAACTATCCCTTTTACGTTATATTTGTTGAAACTTCAAATGTCCGTAACTTTTACCTCGAGTAACTTTCGTAGGCGATTCTTTTTTTATTATTGCTTATTTTTTTGAGATCTACGCGATAAACTCAATCCCTTTGTCCGATTTGAATTTCAATTTAGCCTTATAATTTAGCACTATATATGGTCAAAAACCGATAAACGTAAAATTATAAGTCCTATGGCTGTGTGTGGTATTTTTTCGCGTAGATATCGAAGAGATAAGCAGATTGAAAAAAAATTGCCTCGATCAGACATCAGAGGCATGATTTAATGTTCGTTTGAAGTTCAAAATTTCACAAACTACCCATTTTACGTTATATTTGTTGAAACTTCAACTGGCCGTAACTTTTTCCTCGAGTAACTTTTGGAGGCGATTCTTTTTTTAACTTGCTTATTTTTTTGAGATCTACGCGATAGACTCAATCCATTTGTCCAATTTGACTTTGAATTGTTCCTTATAATTTAGCCTTACATATGGTCAAAAACGATAAACGATAAACGTAAAACTATAAGTCATATGATAGTGTGTGTTATTTTTTCGCGTAGATATCGATAATATAAGCAGACTGAAAAAAAATACCCCAATCGGACATCGAAGGCTCGATTTATGTCCTTTTGAAGTTCAAAATTTCATAAACCACCCCATTTACGTTATATTTGTTGAAACTTCAAATGGACGTAACTTTTGTCTCGAATAACTTTTGGAGGCGATTCTTTTTTTAAACTTGATTATTATTTTGATATCTACGCGATAGAGTCAACCCCTTTATCGGATTTGACTTTCCATTTTTCCTTATAATTTTGCCCTATATATGGTCAAAAATCGATCGGATATCGAAGGCACGATTTATATCCTTTTAAAGATCAAAATTTCACAAACAACCCCTTTTACGTTATATTTGTTGAAACTTCAATGGACGTAACTTTATTCTCGAGTAACTTTGGTGGCGATTCTTTTATTAAACTTGCTTATTTTTTTGAGATTTACTCGATTGACTCAATTGCTTTTTCTGATTTGACTTTGAATTTTTCCTTATAATTTTGCCCTATATATGATCAAAAAAACGATAAAAATAAAACTATAAGTCCTATGGCAGTGTGTGGTGTTTTTTATCGTATATATCAAAAAAATAAGCAGATTAAAAAAATCGCCTCGATCGGACATCGGAGGCACGATTTAATGTCCGTTTGAAATTCAAATTTCACAAAATATCCATTTTATATTATATTTGTTGAAACTTCAAATGGTTGTAACTTTTGCCTCAATTAACTTTTGGAGGCGATTCTTGTTTCAAATATGCTTATTTTTTTTTAGATCTACGCGATTAACTCAAAACTCAATCCCTTTCTCTGATTTGACTTTCAATTTTTCCTTATAATTTTACCCTATATATAGTCAAAAACTGATAAACGTAAAACTATAAGTCCTATGGAAGTGTGTGTTATTTTTTCACGTGTATATCAAAAAAATAAGCAAATTGAAGAAAAAAATTGCCTCATTCGCACATCGGAGGCACGATTTATGTCCTTTTGAAGTTCAAAATTTCACAAACTACCATTTTACGTTATGCTTGTAGAAACTTCAAATGGCCGTAACTTTTGCCTCGAATAACTTTTGGAGGCGATTCTTTTTTTAAACTTGATTATTTTTTTTGAGATTTACTCGATTGACTCAATCCCTTTATCTGATTTGACTTTCAATTTTTCCTTTAATTTTGACTTATATATGGTCAAAAACCAATAAACGTAAAACTATAAGTCCTATGGCAGTGTGTATTATTTTTTCGCGTATATATCAAAAAAATAAGTAGATTGAAAAAAAATGCCTCTATCGGACATCGGAACTCAATTTAATAACCGTTTGAAGTTCAAAATTTCACAAACTAGCCATTTTACGTTATATTTATTGAAACTTTAAATGGCCGTAACTTTTACCTCGATTAACTTTTGGAGGCGATTCTTGTTTTAAACATACTTATTTTTTTCGAGATCTATGCGATAGACTCAATCCCTTTGTCTGATTTGACTTCAAATTATTCCTTATAATTTTGCCCTATATATAGTCAAAAACCGATAAACGTAAAACTATAAGTCCTATGAAAGTGTGTGTTGTTTTTTCGCGTATATATCAAAAAATAAGCAAATTGGAAAAAAACATCGCCTCGTTTGGACATCAAAGGCACGATTAATGTCCTTTTGAAGTTCAAAATTTCACAAACTACCCCTTTTACGTAATATTTGTTGAAACTTCAAATGGCCGTAACTTTTTCCTCGAATAACTTTTGGAGGCGATTCTTTTTTTAAACTTGATTATCTTTTTTATATCTACGCGATATACTCAATCCCTTTATCTAAATTGACTTTCAATTTTTTCTTATAATTTTGCCCTCTATATGGTCAAAAATCGATAAACGTAAAACTATAAGTCCTATAGCAGTGTGTGTTGTTTTTTCGCATATATATCGAAAAAATAAGCAGATTGAACTCACCTCGATCGGACATCGGAGGCACGATTTATGTCCTATTGAAGTTCAAAATTTCACAAACTACCGCTTTTACGTTATATTTGTTGAAACTTCAAATGGCCGTAACTTTTGCCTCGAGTAACTTTTGGAGACGATTATTATCTTAAACTTGCTTATTTTTTTGAGATCTACGCGATAGACTCAATCCATTTGTCCGATTTTGCTTTCAATTTTTTATTATAATTTTGCCCTATATATGCTCAAAAACCGATAAACATAAAACTATAAGTCCAATGGTAGTGAGTGGTGTTTTTTCGCGTAGATATAAAAAAAACAAGCAGATTGGAAAAAAAATTGCCTCGATCGGACATCGGAGGCATGATTTATGTCCGTTTGAAGTTCAAAATTCACAAACTACCCCTTTTACATTATATTTGTTTAAACTTAAAATGGCCGTAACTTTTGCCTCGAGATACTTTTGGTGGCGATTCTTTTTTAAACTTGCTTATTTTTTTGAGATCTATGCGATTGACTCAATCCATTTGTCCGATTTGACTTTCAACTTTTCATTATAATATTGCCCTATATATGGCCAAAAACCGATAAACGTTAAACTAGAAGTCCTATGGAAGTGTGTGGTATCTTTTCGCGTAGATTTCAACAAAAAAAAAAGCAGATTGAGAAAAAATTGACTCGATCGGACATTGTAGGCACGATTTATGTCCTTTTGAAGTTCAAATTCACAAACTACCCCTTTTACGTTATATTTGTTGAAACTTCAAATGGCCGTAACTTTTGCCTCGAGTAATTTTTTGGAGGCGATTATTTTTTTAAACTTGCTTATTTATTTTTATCTACGCGATTGAATCAATCCCTTTGTCCGATTTGACTTTCAATTTTCCTTATAATTTTGCCCTATATATGGTTAAAAACTGATAAACGTAAAACTATAAGTCCTATGGAAGTATGTGGTGTTTTTCGTGAAGATATTGAAAAAATAAGCAGATTGAGAAAACAAATCGCCTCGATTAGACATCGGAGGCGCGAATTATGTCCGTTTGAAGTTTAAAATTTCAAAAACTACCCCTTTTACGTTATATTAATTGAAACTTCAAATGGCCGTAACTTTTGCCTCGAGTAACTTTTGGAGGCGATTCGTTTTTTAAACTTGCTTATTTTTTTGAGATTTACTCGATTGACTCAATTTCTTTGTCCGATTTGACTTTGAATTTTTCCTTATAATGTTGCCCTATATATGGTAAAAAAAAACGATAAACATAAAACTATAAGTCCTATGGCAGTGTGTGGTGTTTTTTAGCGTATATATCAAAAAAATAAGCAGATTGAAAAAAATTGCCTCGATCGAACATCGGAGGCACGATTTAATGTCCGTGTGAAGTTTAAAATTTCACAAACTACCCCTTTTACGTTATATTTGTTGAAACTTTTGATGGCCGTAACTTTTGCCTCGAGTAACTTATGGAGGCAATTATTTTCTTAACTTGCTTATTTTTTTGAGATCTACGCGATTGACACAATCCCTTTGTCCGATTTGACTTTCAATTTTTCCCTATAACTTTGCCCTATTTATGGTCAAAAACCGATAAACATAAAACTATAAGTCCTATGGAAGTGTGTGTTGTTTTTTCGCGTATATATCAAAAAAATAGTCAGATTGAAAAAAAAATCATCTCGTTCGGACATCGGAGGAACGATTTATGTCATTTTGAAGTTCAAAATTTCACAAACTACCCCTCTTACGTTATATTTGTTGAAACTTTAAATGGCCGTAACTTTTGCCTCGAATAACTTTTGGAGGCGATTCCTTTTTTAAACTTGATTATTTTTTGTGATCTACGCGATAGACTCAGTCTCTTTATCTGATTTGACTTTCAATTGTTCCTTATAACTTTGCCCTATATATCGTAAAAAACTGATAAACGTAAAACTATAAGTCCTATGGAAGTGTGTGTTATTTTTTCACGTAGATATAAAAAAATAAGTAGATTGAGAAAAAAAATCACCTCGATCGGACATCGGAGCCATGATTTATATCCTTTTGAAATTTGAAATTTCACAAACAACCCCTTTTACGTTATATTTGTTGAAACTTCAACTTGTCGTACCTTTTGCCTTGAGTAACTTTTGGAGGCGATTCTTTTTTTAAACTTGCTTTTTTTTTTAGATTGACTCAATTGCTTTGTCCGATTTGACTTTGAATTTGTTCTTATAATTTTGCCCTATATATGGTAAAAAAATGATAAACATAAAACTGTAAGTTCTATGACAGTGTGTGGTATTTTTTAGCGTATATATCAAAAAAATAAGTAGATTGAAAATAAATCGCCTCTATCGGACATCGGAGGCACGATTTAATGTCCGTTTGAAGTTCAAAATTTCACAAACTATCCATTTACGTTATATTTGTTGAAACTTCAAATGGTCGTAACTTTTGCCTCGAGTAACTTTTGGAGGCGATTCTTTTTTAAAACTTGCTTATTTTTTTTTGATATATATGTGATAGACCCAATCCCTTTGTTCGATTTGACTTTCAAGTTTTCCTTATAATTTGCCCTATATATGGTCAAAAACCGATAAACGTAAAACTATAAGTGCTATGGCAGTGTGTGTTGTTTTTTCACGTAGATATTGAAAAAATAAGCAGACTCAAAAAAGAATCACCTCGATCGGACATCGGAGGCACAATTTATGTCCTTTTAAAGTTCAAAATTTTACAAACTACCCCTTTTACGTTATATACCCCTTTTACGTTATATTTGTTGAAACTTCAAATGACCGTAACTTTTGCCTCGAATAACTTTTGGAGGCGATTCTCTTTTTAAACTTGATTATTTTTTTATATCTACGCGATAGAGTCAATTCCTTTATTCGTTTTGATTTTCCATTTTTCCTTATAATTTTGCCCTATATATGGTCAAAAACCGATAAACGTAAAACTATAAGTCCTATGGCTGTGTTTTGTTTTTTCGCGTAGATATCAAAAAAATAAGCAGATTGAGAAAACAATCACCTCGATCGGACATCGGAAGCACGATTTATATTCTTTTGAAGTTCAACATTTCACAAACTACCCCTTTTACGTTATATTTGTTGAAAATTCAAATGGCTATAACTTTTGCCTCGAGTAACTTTTGGAGGCGATTCTTTTTTTGAACTTGCTCGTTTTTTTGAGATATACGCGATTGACTAAATCCCTTTGTCCGATTTGACTTTGAATTGTTCCTTATAATTTAGCCTTACATATGGTCAAAAATCGATAAACGTAAAACTATAAGTCCTATGGCAGTGTGTGATATTTTTTCGCGTAGATATCGAGAAAAAAAAGCAGTTTAAAAAAATCACCTTGATCGGACATCGGAGGCACGATTTATGTCCGTTTGAAGTTCAAAATTTCACAAACTACCCCTTTTACGTTTATTTGTTGAAACTTCAAATAGCCGTAACTTTTGCCTCGAGTAAGTTTTGGAGACGATTATTATCTTAAACTTACTTATTTTTTTGAGATCTACGCGATAGACTCAATCCATTTGTCAGATTTTACTTTCAATTGTTTATTATAATGTTGCCCTATATATGGTCAAAAACATCTAAACATAAAACTATAAGTCTTATGGCAGTTTGTGGTATTTTTTCGCGTAGATATAAAAAAAATAAGAAGATTGGAAAAAAAAATCGCCTCGATCAGACATCGGAGGCATGATTTATGTCCTTTTGATGTTCAAAATTTCACAAACTACCCATTTTACGTTATATTAGTTGAAACTTCAAATAGCCGTAACTTTTGTGTCGAATAACTTTTGGAGGCGATTCCTTTTTTAAACTTAATTATTTTTTCGAGATCTACGCTATAGACTCAATTCCTTTATCCGATTTGACTTTCAATTTTTCCTTATAATTTTGCCCTATATAGTGTCAAAAACCGATAAATATAAAATTATAAGTCCTATGGCAGTGTGTGTTGTTTTTACGCGTAGATATCCAAAAAACAAGCAGATTGAGAAAAAATCGCGTCAATCGGACATCGGAGGCACGATTTATATCCTTTTGAAATTCAAAATTTCACAAACTACCCATTTTACGTTATATTTGTTGAAACTTCAAAGGGCCGTAACTTTTGCCTCGAGTAACTTTTGGAGGCGATTCTTTTTTTATTTTTGCTTATTTTTTTGAGATCTACGCGATAAACTCAATTTCTTTGTTCGATTTGAATTTCAATTTTTCCTTATAATTTAGCACTATATATGGTCAAAAATCGATAAACGTAAAACTATAAGTCCTATGGTTGTGTGTGGTGTTTTTTCGCGTAGATATCGTAGAATAAGCAGATTGAAAAACAAATTGCCTCGATCAGACATCGGAGGCATGATTTAATGTCCGTTTGAAGTTCAAAATTTCACAAACTACCCATTTTACGTTATATTTGTTGAAACTTCAAATGGCCGTAACTTTTTCCTAGAGTAATTTTTGGAGGCGATTCTTTTTTTTAACTTGATTATTTTTTTGAGATCTACGCGATAGACTCAATCCATTTGTCCAATTTGACTTTGAATTGTTCCTTATAATTTAGCCTTACATATGGTCAAAAAACGATAAACGTAAAACTATAAGTCATATGATAGTGTGTGTTATTTTTTCGAGTAGATATCGATAAAATAAGTAGACTGAAAAAAAATTGCCCTGATCGGACATCGAATGCACGATTTATGTTCTTTTGAAATTCAAAATTTCATAAACTACACCTTTTACGTTATATTTGTTGAAACTTCAAATGGACGTAACTTTTGCCTCGAATAAATTTTGGAGGCGATTCTTTTTTTAAACTTGATTATTATTTTGATATCTACGCGATAGAGTCAACCCCTTTATCCGATTTGACTTTCCATTATTCCTTATAATTTTGCCCTATATATGGTCAAAAACTGTAAGTCCTATGGCAGTGTGTGGTGTTTTTTCACATAGGTATCGAAAAATAAGCAGATTGAGAAAAAAATTACCTCGATCGGATATTGGAGGCACGATTTATATCCTTTTAAAGATCAAAATTTCACAAACAACCCCTTTTACGTTATATTTGTTGAAACTTCAAATTGTCGTACCTTTTGCCTCGAGTAACTTTTGGAGGCGATTCTTTTTTTAAACTTGCTTATTTGTTTTAGATTTACTCGATTGATTCAATTGCTTTGTCCAATTTGACTTTGAATTTTTTTTATAATTTTGCCCTATATATGGTAAAAAAAATGATAAATATAAAACTATAAGTCCTATGGCAGTGTGTGGTATTTTTTAGCGTATATATAAAAAAAAAAAAGCAGATTGAAGAAAAATCGCCTCGATCGGACATCGGAGGCACGATTTAATGTCCGTTTGAAGTTCAAAATTTCACAAACTATCCATTTACGTTATATTTGTTGAAACTTCAAATGGTCGTAACTTTTGCCTCGATTAACTTTTGGAGGCGATTCTTGTTTTAAACATGCTTATTTTTTTTATATCTACGCGATAGACTCAATATCTTTGTATGATTTGACTTTCAATTTTTCCTTATAATTTTGCCCTATATATAGTCAAAAACTGATAAACGTAAAATTTTAAGTCATGTGGAAGTGTGTGTTATTTTTTCGCGTGTATATCAAAAAAATTGCCTCGTTCGGACATCGGAGACACGATTTATGTCCTTTTGAAGTTCAAAATTTCACAAACTACCCCTTTTACGTTATGTTTGTTAAAACTTCAAATGGCCGTAACTTTTGCATCGAATAACTTTTGGAGGCGATTCTTTTTTAAACTTGATTATTTTTTTGATATCTTTGCGGTAGAATCAATCCCTTTATCCGATTTTACTTTCAATTATTCCTTATAATTTGCCCTATATATGGTCAAAAACCAATAAACGTAAAACTATAAGTCCTATGGCAGTGTGTATTATTTTTTCGCGTATATATCAAAAAAATAAGCAGATTAAAAAATAAATGCCTCTATTGAACATCGAACACAATTTAATGTCCGTTTGAAGTTCAAAATTTCACAAACTACCATTATACGTTATATTTATTGAAACTTTAAATGGCCGTAACTTTTGCCTCGATTAACTTTTGGAGGCGATTCTTGTTTTAAACATACTTATTTTTTTGAGATCTACGCGATAGACTCAATCCCTTTGTCTTATTTTACTTTAAATGTTTCCTTATAATTTTGCCCTATATATAGTCAAAAACCGATAAACGTAAAACTACAAGTCCTGTGGAAGTGTGTGTTGTTTTTTCGCGTATATATCAAAAAATAAGCAAATTAGAAAAAAAGCCGCCTCGTTCGGACATCAAAGGCACGATTTATGTCCTTTTGAAGTTCAAAATTTCACAAACTACCTCTTTTACGTTATATTTGTTGAAACTTCAAATGGCCGTAACTTTTGCCTTGAATAACTTTTAGAGGCAATTCTTTTTTTAATCTTGATTATTTTTTTGATTATGGGGGTAGGGTAGGGGGCCTCGTGGCACGGCGCCTCGTGGTCTGGAGGGATGGGGGGTATGGCAAG